>JADLZL010007474.1:0-98854 GCA_015844335.1 Chrysopogon serrulatus | reverse complement strand
CGCTAGCCCGCAGGTCGCTGGCTGCTGCTAAGTGCCTGCGTCGTTGCCTGCTGGCCGTTGCTGCATCGCTGACGCTGACCCGTGGCCGCGACTACGCCGCTGCTGCCGCGTCGTCCTGCACTGCCGCTGGCCTGCTAGGCGATCCGGCGACCGGCACCTGCTGCGTGCCTGGCTGCCAGCGTCGTTCGCTGGTGTGGTGGCCGGCTGCTGCCTTGCCGTCACGCTGCTGCCTTGCCGTCCCGCTGGTCGCTACTACGATGCGACTTCCGTGACCGCGATTCTCCGTCGCCGCCTTGGATTTCTGGACAGGAGGAAGGGGATAAGATTTGGTAGTTGCGTTGAATGGGGTCTGGGGCCTGCCACGTGTGTCCTCTGCTGCTCTGCTCTGTTCGGTTGATTAGGCTTCTCGGTTCGTGGGAGCATGGAACCGAAGCCGCAACCGAGGGCCGATCAAAACTGAAACCGGAACCGAAAACAGAAAAACCCACATTTCGGCTCGGTTTGGCTCATTTTTCGGTAAAAAATATGCTCAAGCCGTGGGTTTTGCTTTGGGATCTCTTCGGTTTTCAGTTAATCAAGGACGATGACCGATCTCTGAAGTCTGAACTAAATTCGGTTCGGGGATCTAACCCGCTGAGTGGCCGAGAACCGCGACTTGGGTATGTTAGGTCTCGGTCTCCATGTTTTCGATCTCGTTTTTTTTTTTTTTTTTTGCCATCCCTAGTTCGATACTTATAGCATCTCAAACTCTCTAAATTATCATTTGGATGCATGAAAATTGTTTTTATGTATGTTTTCACATTCGAACACTTTTTCTATACTTTGTACGTACTCTAGAGAGTCAATCTTATTTTCAATATTTGGCTAGCAAGGCATTCGAAATAAAACAAATATTTGGCTAGCAAGGCATTCAAAATAAAAGATGGTTTAATATAAATAACTAAAATAATTTTGGCGGTCTTTTATTTTATCAAAATCTTTATTTCTAGCCAAGAGGAAAGATAGAGAGTTTATTGGGTTGCTCTTAGCTGTCAAAAACATAGAATATGACGATGTTCTTTGTTCTTTGTTTCAGAAATGTTATTTTATAGTCTACATATTTTAGAGCTCTATTCGCCGTGTTCGTCTGTCTTATCAAACGTTCAAATGTTGTTTTTCTCTCGCAACAAATTAGCTAAAATCAGTCAATTCATAAGACTAGCAGAACTTGTTTTTTAAGCTCTAAATACGCGGAATTGAGACTCAAATACAACTTTTTATTTATGCCAAACACCTCTAACTTCACTGGCTCCACTACTTGATCTACCCCAAGATTTACCAAATTGGTGGGTGCTCCACCAAATCCAAATTTGGTAGGGATGGAAACAATTATCCACCACTACCCCTTATTCACAACATACCGCTTAGGGTTTAGGGTTGGGAACAATTTGTGGGTGCTCCATAAAATCTCCGACCCCGCCGCAAGTGGCATGAGCACCACCCCGACGCTACTTCAGTCACGAGCTTAGATGCTCTGCTCAACGCTACTTTGATGCCTTGTTCCAGCCCATAGGAAGACAATGGAGGGGATGAAGAGCTGACACGTTGGGCCCAGATGGAAGTAAAATAGAGATGTAGGTGTGGAGCTATACCAAACACCTCCGACTCCACCAGATGAAACTGCTCAACGGTGGATCTAAGTATATCCTACATCTAGATTCACTTTTTATTTGGTTTTTATTTGGTGGAGCTATCCCAAACAGCCTGTAATTAGAGAGGACAATAAAAAATCGCAATCCATATGCAATCATGCGTATGCTCGGCTTGCTTCAGGTGGTAATTGCTTGTTTCTCGGAGATGCATGATAAATCGGACTTCTCTAGAACCCACGGATGCCTGCCTAGTGAACTGTACTGGAGGGAATATGTTATCGTTTGCTAAAAACTAAATGTCGTCATAGAATTTTTCTGAATATAAATCTATTTATAAAATTTTTGTGTCCTAAATTTGTCTATAATTTAACTAATTGTTGTCAAAGTTTATAAAATTTAATTTTTCTCTACACGAAATTTCGGTATTCACATAGTTTCAAAATTTTCGGTCTTCACAAATAAGGACTGAAGAACCGAATGATTGCACAGAAAATCATTAATCGATTGTTTGGTAGTACCAGTTCGGTCCTCGGTCTGAAGCGAGGTTGACCGAAAAACACAGACACTACGTACAAAACAGGCGACACCCATTGTCCAACACAAGTACAAATCTAGGCCCGCTGCGGGCATCCAAATCTTGGTCTCGCAAGCACCATTCACCAGAGGATCCGGCATGGATGTTAGCAATACCAGACCATGAGCCATGAGGATTGAGAAGAGAAGGGAGGACTTACCGGATACCTGGATAAATCTGAGTCCACGCTGGAGCTTAGAACGGAAGGAAGGACTGGAGGTGATGAGAGCTCAGGCCATCAGGCCAATAGGGAGGAAGCTGGAAGGAGAAGTGGAGGCGCGTCTGCTCGAGTCCTCGAGATGCAGCTTGCGGCACCGGCGGGTTCCGCGAGGAGCGTCGGTGGAGGGAGATTTTGTTGTGGGGGATTGCATACGTGTGTGCTACTGTGCTCTATTCGGTTTTCGGTTAAGCTCCTAATTCCTTCTCGCCTCCTGCGACCTTGAAGCCATCAACAAGTTAACCCTAGCCGCCACTCCCTACTCGTTCTCTCCATCGTACGTCGAAGTTCTGTGTGCACGCATGGCGACAGCGGGTGCAGGTGGCGCAGGGAACGGCAGCATGGGCAACGATGGTGGTGCTGTTGGCGGAAGGGGATATGGAGCTGGTCGTGGTGGAGGACGCACAGGTGGTGTCGGCGGAGCGGCGCGCGGTGGCCGACATGGACACGGTGCCGAGTATAGCTACAACCACTTCAATGACGACGATATGAACTTCAATGGCCCTCGCTTCAACCCCAACCTTGGGGCCCATCCGCCAAGCTATGGCCCCGGATGGGACTACGAGCGGGGACGAAGAGGACGGTATGGCAGTAATGGTAGTCACGGATGGAATGGCGGGTATCGACAGGGGCGCAACTATCAGCGGCACGTTCCACATCGGGATCAGCGGCCACCGCCACAAGTTCCGCTGCAACAGCATGTGCCGGTGCCTCCACAAGTACCAAATCAGAAACCTATGCATCAGCAACACCAGCAAATATCCCAAGCTCCTCCGGTCCAGCATGCAGTCAGTGAAGAGCAGCAGCATGTAGCAGGGAAGGAGACAGCAATGACTGAGCATGGTGTGGTCAAGACCAACAAGATGCCAGCATCTGAAATTTTGCAGGGTTCTTCCTCGGCTGCTGGGGCAAGGGATGTGCAGGTTGAGAATTCGGTCATTGGAACAACTGGTGCAGGTGCTGTGTACGGGACTCAAAAGACAGCCACTAACAAAATGTGCTGGAGGTGTGGAGTGAAGGGTCACTTGATGTCTGAGTGCATGGCGCGCCATGCACTCGTGACATCAAGTGACCCTTCACTCCACATCGCGCGATAGTTTTCTGTGAAATTTGTAAGAGCACTGACCATGCCATGAGTCGGTGCCCAGTTCTCAAGCAACCGAAACCAGTAGCACAATTGGTTGGTCAGGATGCTGTTGCACTTGCTGGTTTTCTTATTCCATATGCACCAATCCAACCAACAAAGAAAGACTCTAGAATGGCTCTGATTTCTACTTCAGGCAAGAATTTGACAGAGGAGGAAGTTGCTGCATTCTTACGTGTATTGGTTTCTGATACTTTTGCTTGGGAGGTAAAAAGGCATAATGGCTTTGAATTCAAGGTTCTTTTTCCTACAAAAGGGGATCTTACAAAGATGACAAGATTCAATGCAGAAACGAAGGAAGGGGTGACTCTTAAATTTCAAGAATTTAAGGAAGATGAAGAGTATTTTGGGCATGCTTTACCAGTGGTTTGGATGCGAGTAATGAATCTGCCAACAATTCTAAGGGAGTATGTCATTCTATGGGCACTAGGAGCTCTTTTTGGTGTCACTCAGGATGTCCATATGGTGACAACTAGAGCTAGCAAATTTGGGCGGTTTGCAGTGGCAGTGCTAGAACCTGAAGCGATTCCGACCAAGCTAGATGTCATCATTGGTAATAGATATTTTCAGTTGATTTTTGAAGTTGAACCTTACTTGCCAAACATTGGGCTTCGGAGTATTTGGAACTCTCAGAATGGTGAGAATGAGGATCATGGCAATGGTGCAGCAAAGGATACCGAGACGAAGGAGGCACAAAATAATGGGAACACTAATATATCTGATGATAGAGGTGTGAATACAGAGAATGACAACAAGACTGGAACTGACGATAAGGTTCCAGATACGCAGATGGACTTTGATCTTGCAAATTGATGATTTGCTAGGTGAGGAGAATGATCTTAGTGAAGCAGCCCGTGTTTTTGTAGGAGTGAAAAAGGGAGAAATAGTGAACGTGAGGAATGCGGCATCACTTGCAGCTCCAGGTTCCTTTGGGACTTTGTCAGCACCAGCACGCTTACATCACCAGCTCTCGCAGCCTATAAAGTCGGGCGGGAAGTTGCTAAAATCTGCAATGGCGCCTCAGCCAAAGAAGCCGACTACTGTGGATAAGGGGCAGCAAACAGCTAGTGATGTACACAAAAATGCACTTTTCAAACAGCCATCTAGTTTGAACGTTGAGGAAAATATGGAGGTCTCAGTGGGGCAGTTTGATGGAACTGTACAAGGAGAGATGGCAGATGGCGTGCAACATCTTGGTACTCTACTTGATGCTATGATAGAAGCCGGAGTGACAGCAGATGGTGGGTTAAACAAGGAGTTGGGAAGTGTAATGAAAATGGCGGTTCTGTCGGATGGAGAGCTCACACCCGGTCTTGGCGTAGCAAGCGGAATGCGGGGCGTGGCTGATGTAGACCTCTTGAGAAGGCGTAAAAAAAAAGAGTTGCTTTGTCAAGAACCTCGAGGAAACCCAAGGTAACGCTAACGTAAATTCAGTTTGTTCATTCTCTAATGTTCATACTGAGGAAAACTTAGGGGGAGTGGGCATTTGTTTGGGTGACAAAGAGAATTCAATTCTAGAGTCTGTTGCTTTAATTAAAAATGTTGAAAGGGAGAGGCAAAAAGTTTCTAATGTTTTCAACAACCTTGAGAATGAAAATGATTGTGAGGAGGATGAGATCGATCTTGACACCTCCATTATTAGTCGACTCTGTGGTGACTTAATGGAGGAGGTGATGGACGATAATAGTGCGGGCCGTGATGGAGTGCTTGTAGATGTACCCATCAAGGGGGCAAAGAATAAGAAGAAAAAGAAAATCCTCCATAGGAATGCAGCTGCAAGGAAAAAAAAATTTGTTCTAATGAAAGGTGTGTTTTGGAATTGTAGAGGTCTACGTGACCTAGCTAAGCACACATTCTTACATGATGTGGCTAAGGATAATAGACTTGATTTTATAGCTCTTTCAGAAACTAACAAAAATAGCTTCTTGACTCAGTGTCTAGAAAATTTTTGTGCGGGGGCTGATTTTGTCTGGCATTGGCGGTGTCCTCGGGGTATGTCTGGAGGGATGCTAATGGGGATAAATCAAGCATGTTTTGAAATAGAAAATATTATGGATGGTGATTATCATATCAAGTTTGTATTAAAAAATAAAGTAGATGGTTTTCGATGGGCCCTTTTGTGCGCATATGGCGCGGCACGGGGAAGAGCACAAAGAACACTTTCTATCAGAGTTAGTACGAGCTTGTACTAGCTGTGGGGATCTACCTTTTTTAGTACGGGGAGATTTCAATATCATTAGAAACCCATCCAAAAAAACAATTCAAGACATAACAATAAGTGGCCACTTCTGTTTAATGCTATCATTGAAACGTTGAATTTAAGAGAACTGGAGATGATAGGTAGAAAATACACGTGGGCAAATTATGCAGAGGTTCCAACATATGAAAAGTTGGATCGTATTTTGGTAACAACACATTGGGAAGAAAAATTTCCTTCTGTCCAGGCACTTACTCGAGAAATCTCAGATCACACACCGCTATTGTTAGATGGAGGGGAACCATCTCATAGAGGCAACGCTAGAAATTTTAAATTTGAGCTAGTGTTGACACTCCTTAGCGTCAACTTTTACCAGGGTTTTTTACCTGAAGGAAAACAAGAAAACACACTAGTCTAGGGCTTTATCGACAAATTCCACGAGTTTTGCATATTCGTATTTTCGGGATGATTTTCGAAAAAGCTGAAAAAGAGGGATTATAGTGCATAATTATCACGAAATTGATCCACGTCGGAACAACATCATCATCGGACTCGGGGAAGGGTCTAGAAGACACCCGGCGGCGGGGCCCTTGAGGGGAGCCCGGTGGGGCGGCCGGCCCCACCCTGGGGCGGTCGGCGCCCTAGGTCATCCTCTCGCCGCCGCCTTCTGGAGTCTTCCTCCCACGGTTCCTTGGAAGCCAATCAAAGCATCCCTACGTCGATTTTAGGTCGGTTTGATCCGACGGTGCACATGAGATGAAGACGCGGATCGCTGACGTGGCGGTTCCTTGCCCCCTACTCCACCTCGGCCTATATAATGACGCCCCAAGGCCCCTCCAAGAGGCATTCTACACCCCGGTGCTTCATATTCTTTACATAATTAGGGTTAGGGTCCCTCTAGTTGATCTAGTTCTAGTTCATCTAGATCTAGTTCATCTAGATGTAGCAATTAGGAGAGACTGGTTCTTCTAGATCTAGTCTTGTTTAGAGATTAGAGAGATTGAGTAGAGGAGTAGAGATTCGGAGGAGTTCCGGCATGTCGGCGCTTCTTCATGGTTGTATTCTTACGGATTCACTCCTCCCTCGCCCCGGCTGCGTTACGAGGTACTTTTGTATTTACCATTCCGATTTAAGTAAGCAACTTGTTCTTATTCGTTCTTTGGTTCACATCTCATATTGAGGGCTTTGATCTTGGTCATTACTTGGTTGAAGTAGTATTTCGTAGTGTAGGCGTGGTGTCTAGGCTAGATTTACTTGTGAATGTCCCCGGATCAGCCGGATAGTGGTAGCTTCGCGTAGGTGACTTTATAGCTACGTTGAATCCTCCGTAGTCCACTTCCGTTGATAGGACTGATAGGCTTATAGGTGTCTGGTAGGAAGATTACTCTGTTTCTTCTCCTATTCAGGTCACTTGTCCGATAAGACGATATTATACAAAGTTCTTGGAGTCGAGAACTAGAGTACATTAGCTATTTCCTTTTTTCTTGATATGATCTAGCCTAATTGTAGGGTTAAGTCTATAGACGTTGTCATCATCACAACTATTCCCTGTGGATACGATATTTAAAACCTCCGGGTAAAATGTGACACTGGTATGATATCTGTGCGCTTGCGGATAATCCTACTTAAAACTTATTTAATGGAGTGCAGTTAAAAATACCAACAAGCATTTTTTTAGCGCCGTTCTTGGGAACGGTTTGCTGATTTTGACTTAGTCTAGCTTAATCTTGTATTATACTTTTATCTTTTCCTATTTTATCCCAGTCTCTTCATTATTTTTGTGTTCATCCTTATGGATGCCTTCAATCTGTTTTATCCCATTCTCTTCATTATTTTTGTGTTCATCCTTATGGATGTCTTTAATTTTATTTCTATCTATCTTTATGGCATGCTTGTAAAGCTTTGGACCACCAAAATCTATAGAACCTATCATAACACCTGGCTACGAGCTACGTCCATGTTTCGGGATAACTTATCACCCGAACTAGATACGGAAGTCTTGGTAGCTAAAGCACAATCATTTCATTCCCAAGATTTAGCTATCGATCCTAAACCTTTGAAATTCCACTTTGATGATTTAGACTTCCGGTTGGCTAAGATGCTCATAAATCAATACACATCGGATCTTCTCAAAAGAGCATCTTAGAAAAAGCATAGTCAACTTCCTTTTCCTCCTGAAAGACATTGGAAAGAGTGCAAGATGACATATTGAATGATGCCATAGAAGGAGAGCTAAGCCACTTAGAAATAAATTCTATCTTCTCCCCTTCTATGCCCACATTAAATGTCTCTGAACCTATCTCTAAACCAATCCTTAATCCCAATGAATCTTTTTGTGCTCTTTCTATTAAACTTCATAATAATCCTAGAAATCTATCAAGACATCCTAAGAATAGGAGTCATGACGATTATAGGAATACCGAAGAAGAGCAACGACAATGGCAGGAACACGTAGAATATATTAGAAATACATATGCCATTGTAAAAGAATGGATGGAAGAAGACGAAGCTTTAGCACTAGCATCTAAACTTGGTTTAAATTCAAATGGTGACCTTAAATTAATAAACATAACTCACCTAAATTTAGAGAAAGCTTTAGACGAGACCAACCTTGGAGGCATCAATTTATGGGAAATCCTAGAAAATAAAACATCTAATAAATGTCATAGGCATGAAATAATAGAGATAAATTTATTGCCTATAGACAACCATGAAGAGACACCTTTGGAGTTTGAAAAGGGAGATTACATCGATGAGCATGGGAATTATCTCATTAACACTTTATCAAATCCATGCTCATATGAGAAATCTCCTAAATCTTTTGGTCTCTCTAATATTACCACACACGAGATCTTCAACCCCTTTATTTTATCTGTTCATAAAATCATTAAGAGGGTGGTTGTAGATGCATATGTTTATCATAAATATTAAAGATCTCGTTATAATCTTGATATAGGTACACAAAGGCTAGTGTTTTAGAGGAAACCACCTCATCAATTTGAAGTAGGATAATCAGAAGGTTTCCCAAGAACAACCTTGTGTCCCAAAATAACCACTCTTAAAAAAAATGATGAATTGAGCTTGCACCTTAGGCTGTAATACCTTTGTGAATTGAGCATAGAGTTATAATTATCAAAATATTCCCTTGGGTATTTTTGTCACTAACCATTTCAGGTTTGAAGTAAGAAAATAACTAATAGCGATTACCGGGTATGTCAAAACAACCATTATGCACTTTTGAATTACATCCACTCAAGTTTACATTTACTTTGCAAAATTCAAGCTTGGGGGAATGGGCTTATTTGAAAAATGTTAAACCATGTTGCTAATAATGGTTGTCTCTACATTTTAATTCATGCTGAAAATGTTGAATAATAATCATACTCTTTCATCTCTATCTTAATAAAATCTCTATAAGTGCTTCCATGTTTCCTTTTATCTGCTATAGTAAGTTTTGGTTTTCGAAGTACTACATATGGGTAATTCTAAAGGCTTTCTAAATTAAGCGTGGTGCTTAGGTTAAATAGCCTTCCTTAATCAAAATTAGACATAGAGTCTAGCTTGGTTATTGAACTAGAAATTGTTGTGGTAGACATTGGATATTTTGTGGACTAACCCCTGTTGGAAAATTTTTAAAATTAATTTAGGTAAGTCATGAGATAAATTCGAATTAGAGATGAGACGAGTACATTCTAAACTTTAATAACTTTGTAGAGGAAGACACAGTGCATTCATCATGAATAAAAGAACTGTGAGCATTAATGATGCATTCACTTTATCTTCTGCTACAAGTTACTTTGCCTCAGAGCTATATCTGTATAAAATATGATTTATGCTAAATAATATTAATATTATCTTTTCATTAGCATAGATAAAACAAAATAAAATATTGGACAAGCAACTTGTGTTTAAAATCTATATACTTCTTCGGGTATGTGCTGTCCATTAATCTATTGCGGCATAATAATAAGCTGGAGTGAAAAGAATCAAAAGATCAAAGAAGCAAAAGATGGCAAAGGAACAGATGCAACAGAGGAGATAAGATGTCCATGAGCAACTCAAGATTCAAGAGGAAGGACCACCAGTCATTTACCCTTCATCACTTAGTGCTATCACGCTCTAATAACGAAGGTAATATTCTAAGGTAAGTGGTCACTGCTCTTCTCTTGAACTTGCTGTGCACTTAAATCAAAACACAAACATGTTAGAGTTACAACTTAAATTGATCAACCTGATTAACTCAACATGATCTGTCTTTTAAGATTGTTCATGGCACCGTTCTCTTAATCTCGGTCTTAATCAAACAAGCTAAAAATATTATATTCGATCTTGGGAAGATGATAGTCGTACTCATGTGAAAAGTTATATAGACAATCCTTCCATTGGTTAAGCAATTTCGTTCTTTTCTGCCATGTGAATTTAAATGCAATATTAAATGCTCAATCTTTTGATCTTACCACTCATGGTATAAATAAACAATTCATGTAACACCAACTTTATCTTGTTCAATGTGCCTAAGGATAGAGAAAAATAAATAAAAAAATAGATTTGGTTCTGTTGGTGTTTTTCCACCAGCAGAGCCCATGCACTTGATCTCTACCTTGGTTTTGCAAACGGGACAACACATCGAGCAAAATTTATTAATTCTACAAGTGAAAGTTACGTGAGCATGTACACTGAGCAAGATCTTTGCCACTACTATTAAAGCTCTACTTCAACCCGTTGGCCAAATCAAAGAACAAAGGTGACATCATCATCACTAGAGGTATGCAACCATCATGACCTCCATCTCTCAAGATGGAGAGATACACAAGAGTGGAAGAAGAAGACCTATCGGTAAACTTTAAATTTTGTACCTTTGCCATAAGGTAATATGGTAGTTATCTAATTAATTAAGTATTCCTAGCTACATTAATAATTTTACTTTAATATATTCATCTTCATAAATATTAAAAAAAAATAAAAATCTTTATTGCTTTATTTATTTGCATCATAAAATATTAAAAGCTCCACGTGAATAAACTTATGGTAATCCTATAGGAATATTTACTGTGGTGGCACAAATAATAATAATAATAGTTTACGTATTTACTTTCTTGCATTATGAAAAAAAAAGCCAAAGCCCCATAAGAATAAATATTTTCTGTGGAGGCATAAAAATATGTAACACCCCTGGTGTTACGTTAACCTAAACCCCACCATGTCATCATATTATGCATTAAGCATCATGTTTATCAATTTAATGAGAATGCAATTAGCATATGATCATATACGTCATTAATTTGATAACCAAGTATTAAAGTGCATAAGTGCATTTCATGGTATAATAGTCTTCTCATGATTCATACTTTGTCTGGTATGTTAAGCATGTGGTTTGTCTTGACCTAAGTGTAGCATGGCTTGGTTGCTAATGATGTTAAATAATCCTGTGTAGATTAATGATCTTTTACCTGAGCTTAATATGCATGCTTAATAAAATGCTAATTATCCTGAGCTCAATTATGAAATTATGACTTTAAACAAGAAATTAGATTTTTTTTTAAAAAAGTTTGAATTGGAAAGGTGAGGTTTCAAAATCAGATTTAAAAATTTAAATTTGAATTCAATTTGAAAATCCTAATTTCAACCCTTCTTCATCCCCAATTTCAAATTTTAAAATCCAAGCAGAATTTGAAGATGGTCCCAAAAGCAAAGTTATAGATCATGAAATTCTGAGCAACTTTCATTTTGAGAGTTTTTGAAGTTTCTAAACAAATTTGACATGAATTTGCAAAATTCAGTGATGGGGCAGTGTGCTACAGTACCGCGAGCAGTAGCTTGACGGCAGCAGCAGCGCCACGCAACCTGCTCGCCGGCCGTTGCCGTGGCCGGTTTGTCCTATCCTGCGCGCCTGACACGCCGCTGCCGCCGTGGCTCACCCGTGCAGCTGCTGGCACCGCCTAGAACTCTCCTTCTCGCTCTTTTAAGCACTAGAACGCCGGCGCTCTTTCTTCTTTTCTTCTTCCCCGCCGCCGCGCAGCTCCAGCTCGCCGGCGAAATTCATCGTCATCGAGCTGTCTCTGCCCAATTGTTCTTGCAGCCAGCTCCACGTGGACCTTGCGTTTCTCCTTGACCCGCTCGCTCCACCTTTCCCCGTCGGAACCAGCGGCGCCGCCGTTTCCCGTCTCGCCGCGCAGCCATGGCCGTCGAAGCTCCAGCTCGCCGTGGCCAGGGCACCACAGGCCACCTCCGGCCGAGGTGATGGCACCGACGAGTTCGCCATACTCCAAAGCCCTGTCCAGCTCACTCCGCCACCACCGGCTGCCCAGCTGCCGCCACCGGCCAGCCACGGTCTCCTCTGGCCACCTCCCCTGTCCCAGCAACCGGAGGAAGAAGAAGGTACTGTTCATTTCATTTTTTTCAGAAAAAGACAAAAGGGTTGATTTCTTGATTAATTCATAATTAAATAATTAGGCTCAGAAAATTATGAACTAAAATTTTATATGTTCCTCATGACATGTAGTTTTATAGAAAAATATATGTTGGCCATGTTAATTACTTTTGTCATACTTAATAATTCCATGCTTTAATTAATAAATGAGTGCTGTGTGATTTTTGTAGATTAAAATATTAATCCAATGGTCATGAATTTTTGTCAGTAATTCTAATATGCTAAAAACAACCTCCACTAAAATTTTGGTACTGTTTTGAAGAAATTTATTTTAATAATTAATTTTGCTTTATTTAAAGACTATTAAAAAATGGTTAATAAATAGCTATATAGGATAATCAAATTACTAATTGAACTTTGGGTGATTTTTTTTGGTATTAAGTGAAGACCATGAATCACTGTACTTTGCTGATCCATGGCATGTCATGATTTAAGTAATAAAAGTGCTAGTCTCATGTTTAGTAATTAATTAAGTAAATAAGAAAGAAAGGTTAACTTAGTCTTGGTTGTATTTTGGTATTGTTTATCCTTGCTGTCCTATGGCATTACCATGTTGCCTTGCATCATGCATCATGCATCAGGTCATGCATTTCATCATACTTAAACATGCATCATTTCATATACATATAGTGTATGTGAGAGTAAAGGTTTCCGTCGATCAAGCTTCGGAGAAGGTTAGTGTGGATCCAAGTCCCGAAGAGAGGAATCCACCGAAGGTGTCACGGTCAAGATTAACAGCTAACTTCTCTCGCAAACGAGCAAGCCCCGGATGCATTTAACCTTTCCTTGAATTTCGAAAGTCTTTTATAATTTTATGTTCGGATATGATGCATTAGGTATTAGGAGTTGCGTGATATCCTACTTTGATGCATTTACCGTACTGTCGGGGACCAAATTAAGGGCCCTCCTAACAATTAGGCCCAAGAAACGCAAAAAACTAGGCCACACAAGAACAAAACACGGCTGCCAAGGCCCAGCGCACAAGCGCACTAACACCACCGAGCCCACATTGCGGGGACTTCAAGCAAACGCTAGCTTTCCGCCCGTCCAAGCCTCCTTCATCAAGGCCTCGGACGAGTTCCTGTTTTCCACCTCGCCTCGAGCCTTCCCGTAAAGGCCTCGGACGGGCGTCCGCTTCGACTCGCCCGAGCCTCTCGGCAGAGGCCTCGGGGGCGTCGTCCCTTCCGTCCCGACCGAGCCCTCCCTGCTGAGGCCTCGGACGGGCACTTAACGTTTCGCCTCGCCCGGGCCTCCCCTGCTGAGGCCTCGGACGGGCACTAACACTCCGCCTCGCCCGAGGCCTCCTGCAGCGGCCTCGGACGAGTTTTCCGCCTTCCGTCCCAGGCCGAGTCCCGCGCTAAGGCCTCGGACGTACGCGCCGCATCCACTGGTCAAGGGTGACCACCGACTTGACGTATATCTACCGTCCGCCTTCCCACGGTGGTATCGGGGCTGACGCTAGCCCCCGGCGTGGGGGAGCCGCCCCGTCACCACTCTGCTACCGGCTCACGATTATGCCAATCCCCTACAGTAGCGGCCATGCCTGCACTGTAGGGCGACATGATGACTAACCCCTCGCTTGAGGTCCCATCACGGAAAGTCCAAATCGGACATGCCGCATCGAGGCGGGGAGCAGGCGCCACCCCGCAGCGGGCGAGTCTTCCGGTGCCCGGCACTTTGTGCGCCCAGGCTTCAGAGCCGGGCGACGAATGGCCCCGTCTGGCTGTATCTCTACGCCGGCCACGCCGTATACGACAACGATGCCGCGGCCCTCGGGGAGCCCGGACCGGGAGTGAGTCAAAGCTACAGCAGGCCACGGTACACAGGCACGCTCATCATGACGCCCACGCCGACCCCCCGCAGAGGCAGACGTCCCTCCTTCACTAAAAACGAGGAGCCGACTCCACAGGACGGCGCCCGCCATCGACAGTGTGGGCGCCGTGCAAGACAAAACCGCAGCCCTCACCCGGGGCCTCGGCACAAGGAGAGAGGGGAGCCCCTAGGCCTCGGCGGGATGAGGCGGCGCCCACCGCCGTCTTTTTCCTATTCAAACAGCAGTCTTGTAAAGCCCGTCCCTCCCCTTCCCCAGGCTATAAAAGGGGGGGACGGGGTCCTTCCTGGGACAGGTGAATCCGAGGAAGCAAATCGAGCAATCTCCTTGGCAAACAAATACACACACACTCACTCATCTCACACACACGAGACTTGGGGCCGAGTTCCCTCTCTCCGCTTGCTTGTACACCCCTACCTCTGAGGCACCTTGGTGCGGGATAATACAAAACCTTCTTGTGTCCTTCTTGCACACCATCCGGGGTTGGGAGCACGCCGTAAATTCACTCGTTGGTACTAGGACCACTAGTTTTAGCACCAACAGTTGGCGCCCAGGTAGGGGCTTTGTGCGTGCTTTTTTAAAACTTTCCTTCCGCTAAAACTACGGAATGGCCGGCAACGACATTTCGGGCGGATTCCCAGCCCTAGCTCCACTCCACTCCGGCCCAGCTGGAGCGGGGACCCTGATCCGGTTTGGTGAGCTCGAGTTCGTGTCAACTGGAGTCCATGCGACATGGAACTTCTCCCGGCCGGAGTCCGGGGACCTCGACCGACTCCGGTGGACCCGCCCGGCCACCCGTCGCGGGGCGCCGTGGCGCACGTTCCCGCCAAAGCGCGACGGACGCACCACGACGCCAGGCAGCTGGAGGAGGACCTTGCGGTGTTGTGGCTGGGCGACACGCCGCCGCCTTCGCCACCACGCCAGCCATTTGGCTCGATCAACGCCTTTGCCGCCACGTGCGCGGCGTACGTCTCCACCGTCATGGGAGCCGGAAGAGGCGTCCACGCCGTCAGCGGCGCTCCACGGGGCGCGCCGACGTGGACATCCCCGACGGATCCATCCACGCCTACGAGGAGTACCTGGTTAGGCAGGGAGGAGCGGCGCCCCACTGCGGCGCTACATCCACCCGATCCGGCGCTACCTCGAGGACCACGGAGCCCGGGGGGTTCCTTCCGGAGCATGCCTTTGCTTTCGGCTACCCCGGCTCGACTCCCCGGGCGACATGTACGATCCGACTTCGTGAATGCTTTCACGTGGAGATCGGTGAGCTCGGCGTGGCGGCAACGGCAACGACGGCGGCGACCAGGCCGTGATCCCGGCCCGCCCCGGGGGAGCGACTTCGGCGGGCCGCAACCCCTAAGGACCCTAAAACATCCCGGCCTAAAGGCCGGGGCCCCAAACTCCGGCACATGCGGGCCCTCCGGGGACCGGCGAACTACCGGGCTACCCCTCGGAGGCCCACGGCGTCCCGCTTATCCAGCCGGATTCGGGAGCTTGGGGGCAGGCTCGGCGCGACCGTCTCCTGTTACGGCCGGGGAGATAAAGCGTCACGAGCATGCCCACCGTGCGGCACGCAATCCTGTCCCGCTGCTCGTCGGCGCCGCGTGACGTCAACAGAAGGATGCGTCAATCGGCGAGGGGTGGAAAGCGTCCCCCATCTTCCCACGTGCAAGTCATAACGTCGCGGCGGCTGCCCTCCTCGTCCGGTCGATGCGGAACCATCGACCCGGAGGGGACGCAGATTCGAGACGATCTACGAGATTATCTCGAGACCGCTGCTTTGTCCAGCGAGGCGGAAAGCTTCGGCCTCCGGCATCGGACACCGAGGATGAGGAGGATCGAGCGCCCGCGACGCGGCGAAAGCTTCGGTCCATCGGGACCCATCGCGGAGGCCGATCCGCGAGCGCCGGGGGCGACCGCGGCGGCATCGGCGATGGTGACGTGCACGCAACGTCATCAACAACGCCGCAAAGGGGCCGGAGCCGGGCGGATGCGACCCGCCACGGCCAGCGCGAGGCGGAAGGCGCGATAGCGGCGAGGACCGCGACGATGCCGATCCTCCGGGGCCGCGCGCCTTCAGCCGGGGAGATCCCGCGGCCTTGCGGTTCCCTTTCCTGTTCCGACAGCCGGCCAATCTTGCCAAATACTCGGGAGAAATAAACCCCGAGGTTTGGCTCAACGACTACCGCCTGGCATGCCAGCTTGGCGGCGCGGACGATGACCGGCTTATCATCCGCAACCTTCCGCTGCACTTGGGTGATTCGGCACGCGCTTGGCTAGAGCATCTTCCCCGCCGCACAATCCGCGGCTGGTCCGAGCTAGTCAAGGTCTTTGTGGGAAATTTCCAGGGGCACATCACGTGCGCCCGGGAATTCGTGGGATCTCCGCATTGCCGCCCGAGGAGGCGACGAGGCGCTACGTGACTTCATCAGGCGCTTCTCGAAGAAGTGCACGGAGCTGCCCAACGTGGCCGGCACTGCCATCATCAGTGCATTCCTTGACGGCACGACCTCCAAGGAGCTCGTCCATGAGTTGGGCCGGAAGATGCCAACCACCGCCAACGAGCTGTTCGAGGTGGCGACGAACTTCGCCTCCCATGAGGCGGCGGGGGAGCGATTTTTCGCGACGTCGGCGGCAAAGGGAAGCGGAAGGAGGACAATGCCGAGGGTGAGGCAACCCGCGGCCCCAGAAAAAACAAAAAGAACAAGCACAAAGGGAAGAAGGGCAAGAAAGAGGTGGACTCCGAGGACGATATCGTCGCCACGGCTGATCGCAAGACCCCTCGAGGCCTCCCGGGGCCCGGGGCCTTCGACGACATGCTCAAAAAGCCCTGCCCTTTCCACAAATTCCCCGTCAAGCACACTATGGGGGAGTGCGACTTGGCTTGTCGCTTCTATCAGAAGCTTCCCCCACCTGAGGACAAGAAGAAGAAGGAGGGGGAAAACAAAGGCGAGGAGTTCCCTGAGGTCCATGACGTTTTCATGGTCATCGGGGGACTGCCGGCGAACCTCACCCAGCGCCCGGATCAAGCGCGGCGTCGAGATATTCTCGGTGCACCCCCGCCACTCCGCGTACACTGCCGTGGTCGCCCGACGCCATCACCTTCAGCATCGACGACCACCCGCTCTACGTGCCAAAGCCGGGGCGGTACCGCTCGTGGTCGACCCCCATTGTCGGCAACATGCGGCTCACCAAGGTGCCGATGGATGGCGGAAGTGCCCTTAACATCCTCTACTCCGAAACCCTCGGCTTGTTGGGGATAGAGCGCTCACGGCTTCGGCCCGGTAGCTCTCCCTTTCGGGGCGTAGTGCCGGGTAGGCGCGCGCTGGCCCCTCGGGCTGATCGACCTCCGGCCCGCTTTGGGACGCCATCGAACTTTCGCCAAAGAGGTCATCACCTTCGGCGTGGTTGACTTTCGAGGAACCTATCACGGAATCCTCGGACGACCAGCGTATCACGAAGTTCATGGCCGTCCCCAACTACACTTGGCTCCTCCTATGAACCGCGCGTCATCACCGTTGGCTCCTCCTATGAACACGCGTTCAAGCTGCGACGTCGAGGCTGTCGAGCATGCCGAGGCTGTGGTGATCTCCGAGGCCCTCGACACCAAGCGTCACGCCGGCGCATTCGAGCCATCCGACCAATTGAAGGAGGTCCCAGCTGGACCCCGCCTCTCCATCGGCAAGGCGGTGAAGATCTGCGCCTCCCTCGACCCGAAATAGGAAGTTGTGCTCGTCGACTTCCTCCGCGCAAACGTCGACATCTTTGCGTGGAGCCCCTCGGACATGCCGGGGCATTCCGAGGGAAGTCGCCGAGCACTCCCTTGACATCCGGGCGGGTCAAAGCCCGGTGAAAACAAATACCTGCGCCCGATTTGACGAGGAGAAGCCTTGGGGCCATTGGCGAGGAGGTGAACAAGCTTTTGGCGGCGGGTTCATCAAGGAGGTGTTCCACCACGAGTGGTTATCTAACCCTCGTATTGGTTAGGAAAAAAGAGTGGGAAATGGAGGATGTGTGTAGATTACATTAATCTAAATAAAGCATGTCCGAAAGTCCCTTTTCCCTTACCACGTATCGATCGGATAGTCGACTCCACTTCGGGGTGTGAGCTCTTATCCTTCCTTGACGCCTATTCCGGCTACCACCAAATCAAGATGAAGGAGTCCGACCAGCTCGCGACTTCCTTCATCACCCCTTTTCGGCATGTCTTTGCTACGTGGCGATGCCCTTCGGGCTCGAGAACGCAGGGGGCCACGTATCGGCGGTGCATCTTTGGGCGTTTTCGGAGACCACATCGGTGAAACCGTAGAAGCCTACGTCGGCGACATCGTGGTCAAGACCAAGGAGGCCGCCAACCTCATCTCGACCTTGAGGTCGCATTTCGATGTCTCAAGGCCAAGAGCGTCAAGCTCAACCCCCGAGAAATGCGTCTTCGGGGTCCCCCGAGGCATGCTCCTCGGGTTCATCGTCTCAAAGCGGCATCGGCATCGAGCCCAACCCGAGAAGGTAAGCTGCGGTAACGAGCATGGGGCCGATCGAGGACTGAAGGGTGTGCGGGCCGAGTCATGGGGCTGTTTGATGTCTCTAAGCCGCTTCATCTCACGGCTCGGCGAGAAGGGCCTGCCCCTCTATCGCCTCCTAAGAAAGTCCGGCGCTTCTCACGGACCTCCGAGGCCCGGGAGGCCCTCGACAAGCTCAAAGCCGCCCTCACCGGGGCCCCGATCCTCGTCCCGCCCGGCCGAAGGGGCCCCCTCCTCACATGCGTTGCTTTGCAACAACGCAGTAGTCGGTCGATCGGCCATCGTCGTCGAGAGGCGGGGAGGAGGGCCACACCCCGCCGGTCCAGGCCGGTTTACTTCATCGGCGAGGTGTTGTCGAGACCAAGATCCGCTACCCGCAGATCCAAAAACTGCTCTACGCGGTGGTCACGACCCGGCGCAAGCTCGACACTACTTCCGGCGCTCACCCCGTGGCGGTGGTCTCCTCCTTCCCCGTTGGGGGAGATCCTCCAAAATCGGGAAGTCTCGGGCGGGTCGCCAAGTGGTCCGTTGAGCTCATGGGGGAAACCCTCTCCTACGTGCCAAGGAAGGCTATCAAGTCTCAAGTCTTGGCTGACTTCATCGCCCGAGTGGACCGATACTCAGCTACCACCGCCCGGCTCCGGGTGGAATCTTTGGATAATGTACTTCGACGGGTCTCGATGAAGACTGGAGCCGGCGCTGGCCTCCTCTTTGTCTCCCCCCTCGGGGTGCACATGCGACACGTAATCCGCCTTCACTTCCCAGCGTCAAACAACATGGCGGAGTACGAGGGCCTACTCAACGGGTTGAAGATCGCCATCGAACTTCGGCATCGGGCGCCTTGATGTCCCGGGGACTCGCGGACTTGTCATCGACCAGGTCATGAAAGACTCAAGCTGCCACGACCCCAAGATGGACGCTGCGTCTTTGCAAGGCGGTGCGCGCCTGGAAGACAAGTTCGAGGGCCTTGAGCTCAACCACGTCGTCCGCAGGTACAACGAGGCTGCCGACGAGCTCGCCAAGATCACCGCTGGAAGAGCCCCGGTTCCCCCCGACGTCTTCACGAGGGACCTCACGGCTCCCTCCATCACACTCGGCCCGAACAGGAGGAGGCCACGGAGAATCGCTCGACCCCCCTTGGGGGGGGAGATGTCCAAGGTCACCTCTGCAGCCCTCGAGGCCCCGGTCATGGGGATCGGCGGGGAGGATCCGGAAGCCAACCCCAAGCCGGACCGGAGAAAGCCATACCTCGATTGGATCGTTCGGGAACCCTCCCCGGGACTTCAATCAAGCCCGGCGCATCGCGAGAAGAGCAAAGTCCTTCGTCGTCATCGAGGGGCGACCTCTACAAACGAAGCCCCTCGGGGGTCTGCGGCCCGATGCGTCCACGGTCGAGGATGGCCTTGCCCTAGTTCGCAAAATCCACGCCGGGGTGTGTGGCCACCACGCCGCTCCCGCTCCCTCATCGGCCGGTGCTTTCCGGCGGGGGGGTTCTATTGGCCAACCGCGGTCGCTAACGCCACCGAGGTAGTGCGCACCTTTGCGAGGGTGCCCGATTACTACGCTCGTCGAGGCGCACCTACCGGCTCGGGCACTCCCGGACCATCCCGATCACATGGCCCTTCGCCGTGTGGGGTTTGAACTTAGTAGGACCTCTCAAGAAAGCGCCCGGGGGCTTCACCCATTTGCTTGTCGCCATCGACAAGTTCTCCAAGAATGGATCGGCGCGCCCCCGTCACCAACATTCGATCCGGCCGGGCGGTGCTCTTCTTCACCGACATCATCCACCGCTTTGGAGTCCCGAACTCTATCATCACCGACCCACGGCACCCGGTTCACGGGGGGCGAAGTTTAGAAACCTGCGACAACCACCGGATACGCATTATGCGGTCACCGATCGCGCACCCAGACGCGAATGGGCGGGTGGAGCGGGCCAACGAGGATGATCTTGCAAGGGCTCAAGCCTCGGATCTTCAACAAGCTCGACAAGTTCGGCAAAAGGTGGCTCGAGGAGCTCCCCTCGGTCCTCTGGAGCCTCGGGGCGACAACGAGCCGAGCCACGGGGTTCACGCCTTTCTTCACGGTATACGGCTCCGAGGCCGTCCTCCCCCCACTTGACTTGGAATTTGGCTCTCAGAGGCTCAAGTCCTATGAGGAGTGGCGCAACCGGTGGGCTCGGGAGAACTTCGGCTGGATATGCTTGACGAGGCCGGGGGCGCTGCCCTCCTACACTCGGCAAGATACCAGCCCGGTCCCTCCGGCGCTACCACGGCCAAGCGGGTCGAGCCGAGACCTCAAGGAAGGCGTCACGGTGCTCTCGTCTCCGCCAAGACAACGGGGGGCGGCACAAGCTCACGCCGCCTTGGGAAGGACCCTTCATCGTCGCCCGAAGTCCTCAAGCCGGGCACGTACAAGCTCGCCAATGAGGACGGAGAAGTCCTCAACAACGCTTGGAACATTCAACAGCTACGTCGCTTCTACCCTTAAGTTTCCAAGCTCTCACTTATAGTTGTACTCCATGTTTCTCAAAAGGAGAATGGAAAACACTTTTACAATTTTCTGCAAATGAGAAACATGTCCGAGGCCCTCGGGGGCTGAGGACCTCAACTATACTTATACTTTGCCTCGAGCTTTGAGCGAGACTCGGTTTTGACCCGTCAAAGCCGAGCCTCCCTCGGGGCTAAGCGGGGGGAGGGACTCCCTCTGAAAGGCACTCTGCGGGCGCACTTTTTTTGTCGATCGTTTTTCGAACATTTTTAGTGTTACAAATCTCGAACGCTTGGAAGAAGGGTAACGGAGGGATTACTCGAAACCTAAGGCTGGTTGAGCTACGGAGTTGCTTACGCCCATGCGCTACGACACTCCTACTCGCTGCCATAGGGCGAGGTACCTCATGCTTTGAGGAAGGGCTGCTCCAAGCGTCAAGGGCGGGGAAAGCCACGAGGCCGCCCACGCCCCGGTGCTAGGGTGCCTGCTTAACCACCTTTGACTAAGGACTCTGTGTCCCTGCAAGGGCCCTAATCTAAGTACGCAGGCGAGAATCAAAGGCACGAAAAGTAAGCGAGAAAACGAGAAAACAAATCATAAGGCCTCATCGGGCCCACGGTACTTGTCAAACAAACGAGAATAACAAAAAGCTAATCAAGTTTTTTTTTACATGGGCACGCTTCGGCCCAACATGCGACCCTCACTAGGGGGCGTTCGACCCCCCCTCCTCCCCCGGTAGCGGCATCCATGGCGTCGGTGGCGTCGGCTCCTTCGGCGGCGTTAGGGAGGATCGCCCGTCTGGAAGTGCCCGACCAGCGCGATCGTGGCCCCTTCGGCCCGCCCCGCGGCTCGTCGAACACCTCCCTCTCGCGACCCTCCTCGTCCTCGGCGACGACGAGCCCCTCGGAAACTTTGGGGAGGTCGAGGGTCGTAGTGGGAGAGGGTCATCGCCAAGGTGTCGCGACACGCCCGGTCGAGCCGGACCGGGGCGGCGTGGGCGCGCTTCCACCCGTCTGAGCAACGCCTCCAGACGGCCCGATGGAATTTGCCCGGCGGACTCGCCGGCCTCGACAGCTTGTGCAAGCGGCTCCCGACCTTCTCCTTCGGGGCCTCGAGCTCGCCCTGCTTGTGAGAATAGGCCGTCTGCCTTTACACTAAGGTCCGCCCGCTTGCTCAGGCGACTTCCTCCTCGGCTCTACATCCGCCCGAGGGGTCAGCCTTGGAGGCTGGGATGCAAGGATGCGGCTGCCCAAAAATGACAAAGACTTACCTTCCGTCCGCACCACCTCCTCCGCCCATTTGCGCTGGGAGCTGGATGGCCTCATTCAGCGCTTGCCCAAGCTCGGCCCGCACCATGGTGACATCGTTGACAAAAAAAGGTGATCGGTGTCCATATTCATCGGGTTCTCTCAAGGTCCCGATGGTGCTTGGGAGGCCTCGGCAAGCGCCGTCCTCATCGCCTCCTTCTCGGCGCGGAGCTTGTCGAGCTCCTCGTTCCGAGCGGCCCGGCTCGGTGCGCTTGGTGGTTTTGCCTCTGTCGTTGGAGATGGAGCGCCTCGTCGAGCCGGACCTGAACAGGAGAAACTTCGATTTCTCGGGGGGCCACCGCCCGAGGTCCCCCATAACGGCGGGGCCAACGGATTAGCCGCCTTTGGGCGCTCATGCCAAGGTAAGGCTTCGACCACAAATGTTTGTATTACCTTCATCGGGTCGGGGGGAGGTCCACGGAGAAGATCGGCGAGAGCGGACCAAGCGGGTTTTGGCCGACTTCATGTACTTGTCCGCTTTGCTCTCACGGGTCGACTCAAGGCGTCGTCCGGCCGTAGGCGGCCGGTCCTCCGGGTCCCCGGCGGTCCGACCAGAACAATGTCTGCGGCGGCACGTTACAGCTGGGAGGACCCCTCGGCCCGGGCGCCCGGTCAACGACCCCATACGGTTGCACTTTGAGGGAGGTAGCATCGCGGACGACCCCTCTTTCCCCCGGGGAGTGGTCTCCCTAGGAGGATCTCCACCACCTCCTGCGTCGGGCGCGGCAGGGGCGGAGCAGGCGCTTGCTCCTCCATGACCATGTCGCCAGTGGCCGTCGGGGGGCAGGCGCCCGTCCACGGACTTCAGCGGCAGGCGCCGTCACGGCCTCCACGGCGCCGCCAAGGCCCGCGCCCGGGCGCTGCGCCCCTCTCTCATCACGGGCGGAGGGTGGCTCCATGGCCGGCGCCTCGATCACCGCTTCTCGGTCGCCGCCAGCGCCACCACCCGAGGGCCGCCAGTGGCGCTCGCCGTCTTGGCTTTGTAGCCTGTTGTACTTGTGAGCAAGCGGGGCCGGGCTGGGCCGTCTTGCGCTTTTGCTGCGTAGCAAGAAGAGTGAGTCTTCAAAAAGAAAAAAAGAAAAGAAAGAAAGAGCGGAAGACTAAAAGGACAAACACCTACACAGCGGCCCCGGCGGTTGAAACGACCCGGCTCACTTTGCCGTGCTCGGCTGAGGCTCGGACTGAGGTGTCCTCGGCCAGCGACTCGGGGTCACGCAGACGCGAGGACAGCCCCCACCGGCGCCGCCGCCTCTTCGGCCGAGGCCTGCGCCTCACCCTCGGCGGTCCTCCCCGCCGCCTCGGGGCCGTTCCGAGGGGCGGGGACCCGGTCGCCCCGAGCGGGACTGCGGCGTGGGATGACTCGGGGGGGGCCTCGCTCCTCCCAGAGCAGAGTCACGTCTCCGGCCACCTCGGGTGAAGCCTCGGCGGAGTGAGGCGGGAGGCGGAGCCAGCGGCCCGCGGCGCCCACTCCCCTTTCTCCACGGGCGTGCGGCCAAGCCAAAGAAGCTATAGTCCTCCTCCTCCTCCTCGTCATCCTCATCATCGTCATCGGCGCCGGTAGTGTCGGAGGCGTCGGCTCCCGAGGGAGCCCCCACGTCCTCTGGCCGGCGCCTCCGCTTCTCTAGGGGCGCGCTTCTCGCCCTCCTTGCGGATGTTCCGGTCCTTCTTCTTCTCCTTCTTCTTCTTCTCCTTCCCTCTGCTCCGCCCCGCGATGGCCTTGTTAGCCTCCTTCACCGCGGAGGCGGGAGGCTTCGGCGCTCTCAACTTCCCGGCCGGTCCCTACGAGGGAAAAAGAACAAGGTGAGGCTAAAAGGGGAGATGCGAGCATCAACGATACAAGCACAATCAAAGGAACTCACCACGGAGATGGCGTCCCAGGGTGGGGGCGCATCGCGACCACGAGGAGGGAAGGGTCGGTCACCGTCGCCGCCTCCTTCGTCCGCTCGACAACCTCGTCGAACTTCGAGGTCGACGGACGACATCCTCGTCGGCCAGGGGGCTCCTTTCTGCATGTCGAGCGGGGAAAAGCCGCCTCGACATGAGGGGGGGGACTCGCCGTTGGTGGAAGGCGGCGATGACGACCGACGCATCCAACCCCTTACGGGTCGGCATCTTCAAGGCCGGAACACCTTCTTCAAAAGCGGAGTGGTCTTCTCCTCGATGATCTCCTCCCTCCACCTTGCGGGCTCCGCCTCAAACACCTTCGGTGAAAGCGGGCGGGTGGCGGAAGTCGTTCGGGAGATAGAACCACCGGCCGCGCCGGCCGCGGTTGGAGGGCGAGCCTCGTCGGGATGTAGGAGTCCCGGTGGCGATTCCGCGGCTGCGGTATGCGACTCCCGCAGCGGACGGGCATCCTCTTCCCCTTACCGGCGCCCTTGAAGTAGAGGGGCGCCCTCGAAGAAATAGAGCCGAGAGATCCCGGTGGGGCTCGACTCCGAGGTATCCCTCGCACAAGGCGACGAACACCGCCCGGTGCGTGATGGAGTTGGGGTTGAGGTTCTGCAGCTCCGGGCCGTAGTACTCGAGGATGGCCCTCAAGAACCGGCCCACCGGCATCCCGAACCCGTTCTCATGGAGCGTCGTGAAGCTCACGGCGTACCGGGCGGAGTGCGGGGGCAGTGGTCGGTCGGCGGAACAATCCCACTCCGGCGAGGCACGGTCGGCGCGAGGGGCGGAGAAGCCCCTTCCCCCACGAGCGTCGTCGGCTCGGCGGCGTCACGGAGCTCGTTTCCCCACTCCTCCGCCCGGCGATCTCGGGCCTCGGCGCCATGGCGATGATGGGCAAGAGGCGGATGCAGGTGGTTTTTCTCCCTTCTCGCTCCCGTTCCCTCTCGGCGGCGCGGATTGCGAGATGGCGGGCGGCGGAGGAAACGAAAAGAGCGCAAAGGGTGAGGAAGGCGAGAAGAAAACAGACGGCCGCCCACACCCAGTATTTATACCCAAAAACCCCCGATCGGTTCACCTACCCGCATTTAATGCATGAGCACGCCCGGGATTTCCCACTCGGGTACACACGCCGCACGGAGACCCGGCGCCGGCGCATGGCGGCCATACCACACGGCCCTTGGCGACTCACGCCGCGATGCAGAATTTTTTCTCCACATAAAATCGGCGGACGCTGGGGGACTGGCGCGTAGCGTACTGGATGGCAGCCCTTGGCGCCGCACATCACATCCCCAATGGGGCCCGCAAGCGCAGCGGCACGGCGGCTGCCACGGCGGGAGAAAGTGGGGCCGCCACGCTGCGCGGCGCCTCCACATCCAGCGCCACCTAAAAGGCGCGCCCACGACCCCACGGCGGGGTGTTCACTGGCGCTTCCTTCCCTGGAAGGAGCTGGGGCGGCCCCATTACGGTCCCGAGGTACAGGCGGCCCATCTCGGGGTTCGGCAGCTCCCTCGGGGCCACCAGTCGAGGCAGCTCGGACGGCCTCATACAACATAGCCCCTGCGGCGAAAACCGCCCTTGTAGCATCGAGGCCCGGCCACGGCACCTACGAAAGGGGGATCCCGCGTGGGAGAGCACCGAGCCCCTCAGACCCGGTGGCCAGGACCCGAGCCCCGCCTCGGGGACAGCATGCGGTGCTCTTATGAAAGCGCGCCTCGGGCCCGGCCAACCCCTAACGAGCGGGGCACGGCGTTTCACTTGGATCCTCCCGCTAACAGGCTCACCGGATCTAGTTGCATGTGACACTCGTCACCGACGGCGTGACAAAATCCACCCTCCTCCCCTGCGGAAGGGATGCGCGAGCGTTCACGAAGCTAACGGCCAAAAACCCTCGCGGCCGCCCCGCGCCCGGCGGGGCTCGGGCTATCCCGGCACGGCGGCGGGTAGGGAAACGTCATCTAACCACGCGTCATGCCCCGGACGAGCCGGCGGGCCGGGGACTTGGCAAACGAGCGAAACACTGCCCCGAAAACATGTGAGCCCCTCGGAGAAGCACCCACACTCCTCAGAGGCCTCGGGGGCTACACCCGGCCAGTGCGCTCGCGCCCCCCCCGGAGAAAACGATCTACGAGGTGAGCGAGAACACCCTCACCAAGCACGTACAATCCCTCGAAGGATCACTCACGCCCCTCAGAGGCCTCGGGGCTACACCGCCCGAGTGCGCTCGCGCACCCGCGTAGGGAACGCCTAGAGCATCTAACGACTAGCCCGGCATGAACTAGACTAAGAAGCACGACCTCGGCCTGCGAGCGAGAGTTCCCACTCCTTGAGAGGCTCGGGGGGGCTCTTGTCGGGGACCAAATTAAGGGCCCTCCTAACAATTAGGCCCAAGAAACGCAAAACTAGGCCACACAAGAACAAAACACGGCACACAAGGCCCAGGCGCCTTTAGCGCACTAACACCACCGAGCCCACATTGCGGGGACTTCAAGCAAACGCTAGCTTTCCGCCCGTCCAAGCCTCCTTCATCAAGGCCTCGGACGAGTTCCTGTTTTTCCGCCTCGCCCGAGCCTTCCCGTAAAGGCCTCGGGCCGGGCGTCCGCTCCCGACTTCGCCCGAGCCTCTCGGCGAGAGGCCTCGGGCGGCGTCCGCTGCTTCCGTCCCGGCCGAGCCCTCCCTGGCGAGGCCTCGAGCGGGCACTAACGCCCGCCTCGCCCTCGCTACTCCTGCTTGAGCCTCGGGGCGGGCACTAACACTCCGCCTCGCCCGAGGCCTCCCTGCCCGGCCTCGGGACGAGTTCCGCCTTCCGTCCCGCCGAGTCCCAGCGCTAAGGCCTCGGGCGACCGCAGCCCGCATCACCGTCAGGGGCCGACCAACGACTTGACGTATATCTACCGCCCGCCTTCCCGGTGGCTGTCATCGGTGGCTAGCCCCCAGCGTGGGATGGGAAACCGTCCCTCACCACTCTGCGCCCGCGCTCATGATTCTACGCCAATCCCTACGGTGGCGGCCATGCACGCCCAGCGTAGGGGCGACATGATGACTAACCCATGTAACAGGTCCCATCACGGAAGTCCAAAATCGAGCATCGCGCATCCGGGCGGGGAGCGGGCGCCACCCCCGCACGGCGGCCGTCTTCGGTGCCCGGCCCCTTTATGCACCTGGCTTCCGTGAGCCGGGCGAGCGGAGATGGCCCCGCATGTTCGTATCTCTACGTCGGCCACGCCGTATCACGACAACGATGCCGCGGCCCCTCGGGAGCCCTGGACGGGGGTGAGTCAAAGCTACAAACAGCCACGGTACACAGGCACGCTCATCATGACGCCCACGCCGACCCTGCCGAGGCGCACGTCCCCTCCTTCACCAAAAAAACGAGGAGCCGACTCCACGGGGCGGCGCCCGCCATCGGCAGTCTTGGCGCCGTGCAAGACAAAACCGCAGCCCTCACCCGGGGCCTCGGCACAAGGAGAGAGGGAGCCCCTAGGCCTCGGCAGGATGAGGCGGCGCCCACCGCCGTCTTTCCTATTCAAACATCATCTTTGTAAAAGCCCGTCCCTCCCCTTCCGGCTATAAAAGGGGGGGGGGGACGGGGGTCCTTCCGGGGACAGGTGAATCCGAGGAAGCAAATCGAGCAATCTCCTTGGCAAACAAATACACACACACTCACTCATCTCACACGAGACTTGGGACAGTTCCCTCTCTCCGCTTGCTTGTACACCCTACCTACAGGCACCTTGATGCAGGATAATACAAAACCTTCTTGTGTCCTTCTTGCACACCATCCAGGGTTGGGAGCACGCACGTAAATTCACTCGTTGGTACTAGGACCACTAGTTTTAGCACCGACACGTACCTTGATATATTACCCTGGATACCTGTTTTGATTTTGAAATGCTTAGTATACGCTTAGGCTTGCTACTAGAGTAGGGTTTTGATAAACTGTTTCCAAAAGTGTGATAACAATACCCCCTGAGGGGAAATTATGAAAACCTGATGTTGCTTGTTGTTTATCTTTGTTCCGACGGGGTCAAAGATACACAACAAGGGCATGATGATGAGTAAATCGAGACCGGGTGGAGTGACTTGCACCAGGATGGGCTAATGCCCTGGTGTAGTGTCGTCCACTTGTGAGTCGGTTAAGGACCGTCCGTTGTTTGGCCTTGGGATCATGAGGTTATTGGATAGTACTAGTCGCATGCTAATGGCGGTAAGCTCCACTTGGACTATTCGTTACTAGAACGGACAGTAGCGTGTACCCATCCTACGATGCGCACCGCCGAAGTGACCGAGCGGCCGTAGTGAGGTGGTGTACTGTACACCCGTTCTAGTAAGGAGAAATCTAAGCGTTGAGTTGATGTATGTAAGATATTGAGTCCTGCATACATCGTGTGGCTAGGAAGCCCCAGCTGGGTATATTAAGCGATTCGAATCGTCGTGTGCTCCACGATATGGGAGCCGTGATCTGAGTCCCGGCATCGTAGTAATAATGAAAGTCTGAGTATGAAAGTTTTGAATTCGTTATATGTTTGACAAGTGATTGTTATAGTAAGGACTGGCTTAGTCTCTTTTCGCAAAAGGTGTCTTTGATTCTTGCTAAAGCCTTACCTTGATTCCTATTAGCCAGCATTCCTGAGTCCTCTCCAATTTTTGGTCGGGTAAGTCTTGCGGAGTACTTTTGTACTCAGGGTTTGTTTGACCCCTGTTGCAGGTGCTGACTAGTGTTGCTGACCTCGGTCATACCCGGGGGCTTGGCATGATCGAATATCTTTTAGATACGCAAAGTTCTCTTCTTGCTTCCATAAACTCGCTTAAGTTTTGTTTAATCAAACTATGATCAAATGTTGTAATCTTCTTTCATAAATCTTCCGCTACTCTGTTGTATTTGAATAAAATGGTTGTAGTACTGCAAGTTCTTTGTAAGAAGTTGATCCTGGAGGATCGTGGTGTCATCGGGTTTCACCCGACAGAACATTCTAAGTTATGTGGTACACAAGTATGGTCGACAGAGGTCTTAGGGACAATGTCGGTGCTTGTGGGCCATATAATTTAGAAGGTTCTGCCACGTATCACAACTATATCTATCATGCGCATATATATTTAATTTCTGCATAATTAAACTAAAAAAAATCCTAAAAAGAGAATCCTGCTAGAATCTTTCATTTTAAATCAACTCAAAGAATAATCAATTACTTATTGGCTGATCACTAACCTCTTATTAAATTCAAGCCTCGAATTTTGGTTTTCTTGTTGGAGTATAATTATGCAGAAACAACATTATGATAAGAAGAGAGTCTATTAGTGGCATCCACCAGGATCTGCTCTTGGTTAGCTCACTCAAGATCATCATCAACACCAAAATATTGCAAACATCTAGCTTGGGGGAGAAGCATCCCCTAGTTATCAGGTAACTATACCTAGGCGATTATCGAGTCTACATTATATAGTCATAAAATACCAAAAATATGTGAGCACATGAAGGTTCACAATAGTATCATAGGAAAATTTAAAAATACCAAAAATATGTGAGCACATGAAGGCTCACCCTTAATTAAGAAAAACACAAAAAATATTCGGGCACATGAAGGCTCGACGCGATCGAAGGGATTAGCTTGGGGAGACGCACCCCGTTATCATCGTGATTAAGGTATGTCTTTATTATTAGTTTTATTTTAGTAAGCTATAGTGTGTGATTTAATAATTAAATTAAAGTATGTTTGAAGAACTCTCTCTCTCTTTAATCTTTTAAAGTGGAAATGATGAATAGTTGCTCTACTATAATTCCTTTCAAGTGCCTAGTTTTTAACCATGGATTTTCCCAAGTTTTTGGACATGACTACTTTGATATAAGAATTTACTCTGAACCTGAAATTTATGGAGGCATATGCTTGAGCTAAAGTCTAGGTAATTGATTGATATGATACATGAAGGTCTAAGCTGCTATTTATCTTATTCCTAGCATTACTAAGTTCTAGAGATTTATTTTGAAAACCTAAAACCTTACATGATGAGCTCTTGTATGACAAAATCTAAATTCCTACCAAAGCCATATATGATACATTTAGAGTTAGAACGACCTTTGCACATTTATACTGCTTGCTTTACATTGAGTTTAGTCAACCTTTGTTGTATATCTTATGAGAGCTTTCTCATGCTTTTAAAATCAAGATCACTTACGCACTCCACCCACATATGCATTACTCCTACTCTAGGATGTAAGCGCAGTCATTTCCACTTTCATCTAGATCCACCTTAAAAATATTTCTCTCCTACACTGGGAGTGAACACCCCAAAATATACCCTATAGGATAGCCCTCATTTAATTGCTCTAAGTTCTTATCATTACCTCTCCAATTATTTATATTCAAAGGATGCATGTGGCTATGCAAAAGTATTGAAAAAATAGAAGAAAAAAAGAAAGAGGGGAGTAAAAGATGGACAAGTGTCTTAGCATTAAAACAATGGGTACATAGATGCCCGCCTCCCAGATAAAAGAAAAAAAAGAGAGAATAAAGATAGCCCATGTTTTCCTGTGAGAAGTTCTAAGTTTTAAAGGAGGGAGTTATTTTCAAGGAGCAAAAGTAGAATTAGAACTAGCCACTAAATACCATATATACACCCATCCACCATATTCCACACACAAGCACATCTTGATTTGATTGTATGCCTCGATTCTCTGTGGATCCATTGTTTGACTTTACAATATATGAATTGCACGTATGTTCATCCTTGTTATTGCCACTCCTATGAGCTCCACTATAAATACTTAGTTGTAGGAAGGCATGACATTATTAATGCCTCAGTGAGATCCATAAATACCATATATAATAAGAGACTTGAGGGTGTCATACAATTAAGCTCGAGTTTTATTTCGAAAACTTACAAAACTCGGAATATTGGTACTTGGAAGAATTTGAGACATAGTGCTTGACTTGATTGTTCTATCTTCCGATTGCTCAAGACTCATGCAAAAGCAGTAAAGCTCCATGGTTAAAGGTAAAATGAGTAAGTTTGAAAGTTAGAGCAGTTTTGTCTAAACCGAAGGAAAATTTATGTTTAAAAGCAAGTGAGCTTAAAAAAAAATAAAAGTATTGCAGCAACTCCCCGATCCAAGTTTATTAATAACTAGATCTAGATTGTTTGCCAAGGGCCGGCAAAAAAGGTAAGCTTGGGGGTATTGTTGACACTCCTTAGCGTCAACTTTTACTAGGGCTTTTTACCTGAAGAAAAACAAGAAAACACACTAGTCTAGGGCTTTATCTGACAAATTCCACGAGTTTTGCATATTCTGTATTTTCCAGGATGATTTTCAGAAAAGCTGAAAAAGAGGGATTATAGTGCATAATTATCACGAAATTGATCCACGTCGGAACAACATCATCATCGGACTCAGGAAGGGTCTAGAAGACACCCGAAGTAGCGGGGCCCGCAGAGGAGCCTGTGGGCAGCCGCCCCCACCTCAGGGGCTCGGCCGGCGCCCTAGGTCATCCTCTCGCCGCCTTCTGAGTCTTCCTCCCACGGTTCCTTGGAAGCCAATCAAAGCATCCCTACGTCGATTTTAGGTCGGTTTGATCCGACGGTGCCGCGAGGAGATGAAGACGCGGATCGCCGACGTGGCGGTTCCTTGCCCCCTACTTCACCTCGGCCTATATAATGATGCCCCAAGGCCCCTCCAAGAGGCATTCTACACCCCGGTGCTTCATATTCTCTACATAATTAGGGTTAGGGTCCCTCTAGTTGATCTAGTTCTAGTTCATCTAGATCTAGTTCATCTAGATGTAGCAATTAGGAGAGACTAGTTCTTCTAGATCTAGTCTTGTTTAGAGATTAGAGAGATTGAGTAGAGGAGTAGAGATTCTGGAGGAGTTCCGGCATGTCGGTGCTTCTTCGTGGTTGTATTCTTCTGGATTCAGCTCCCTCGCCCGGAGCTGCGTTCTGAGGTACTTTTGTATTTACCATTCTGATTTAAGTAAGCAACTTGTTCTCATTCGTTCTTTGGTTCACATCTCATATTGAGGGCTTTGATCTTGGTCATTACTTGGTTGAAGTAGTATTTCGTAGTGTAGGCGTGGTGCCTAGGCTAGATTTACTTGTGAATGTCCCCTGATCAGCCGGATAGTGGTAGCTCGCGTAGGTGACTTTATAGCTACGTTGAATCCTCTGTAGTCCACTTCCCGTTGATAGGACTGATAGGCTTATAGGTGTCTGGTAGGAAGATTACTATGTTTCTTCTCCTATTCAGGTCACTTGTCCGATAAGACGATATTATACAAAGTTTACCGGAGTCAGAACTAGAGTACATTAGCTATTTCCTTTTTCTTGATATGATCTAGCCTAATTGTAGGGTTAAGTCTATAGACGTTGTCATCATCACAACCTGCTCCCCGTGGATACGATATTTAAAACCTCCGGGTAAAATGTGACACCGGTATGATATCTGCGGCGCTTTAAGGATAATCCTACTTAAAACTTATTTAATGGAGTGCGAGTTAAAAATACCAACAGCTAGGGTGGCTAACAAGAGATGGTTTCTTTGATCTGGTGAAAAAGGTTTGGGAATATGAGAATAGGGGCCTGTCACCTATGGAGCGGTGGCAAAATAAAGTTAGAAGGCTACGGCGTTTCCTTAGAGGTTGGGCTAGGAATTTGGTTTCACAAAATAGGAACCATAAATCCAATCTGCTGGATAAGATAGATGTCTTGGATAGAAAGGCAAAGACAAATTTATTGTCATCTCAAGATGTGGAGCTTAGACATCATCTCAAAGAGCAATTAACTAAGTTGCTCAGAGAGGAGGAGATTTATTGGCTCCAACGATCAAAAGCGACAAAGTTATTGCAAGGGGATGATAATACTAAGTATTTTCATCTGGTGGCAAATGGGAGACACAGGAAAACAAAAATAGTACAGCTAGAACAAGAGGAAGGAATTATTGTTGGGGATGTTAACCTAAAAAATTATATAACTGAATACTATAAAGGACCGTTTGGACCTCATATACAGAATTCTTTCTCAATGGATGAGACTTTGAGACACGACATACCTCAAGTGTTGGAAGAGGAGAATGATGTATTGATTGCTCCATTCAGCGAGGAGGAGGTTAGAATGGCAGTCTTCAATATGGAACATAATAAGGCACCTGGTCCGGATGGTTTTCCTGCTGAATTTTACCAATTCTTTTGGGAGGTTGTGAAGTTGGATTTGATGTGTCTTTTTAATGAATTCCATGCTGGGAGGCTGCCGATCCATAGCCTAAATTTTGGTGTAATTACATTATTGCCAAAGATTGCTGATGTTGTCCTGGATACAACAATATAGGCCTATTTGTTTATTAAACGTGAGCTTTAAGATTTTTACGAAGGTGCTAAACAATAGAATTTTGAGAGTGGCAGATAAATTGATAGGACCATCACAAACAGCCTTTATTCCGGGTCGTTATATAATGGAAGGAGTTGTGATCTTACATGAAACGATTCATGAGTTGCATAGAAAAAAACAAGATGGTGTGATATTAAAACTAGACTTTGAAAAAGCATACGACAAATTAAAATGGCCTTTTATACAACAAGTCCTCAGAATGAAAGGATTCTCACCAACTTGGTGTGAATGGATTTCAAAAGTCATGTCTAGAGGGAGTGTTGTAGTAAAGGTCAATGACAATGTAGGCCACTATTTTCAAACTAGGAAAGGAGTGCGTCAGGGGGATCCGCTATCTCCAATCCTGTTTAATATAGTGGTTGACATGTTGGCTATCCTTATATCACGAGCTAAAGGGACAGAACAAATCAAAGGGGTTATTCCGCATTTGGTAGATGAGGGACTTTCAGTCCTTCAAGATGGGATGACACTCAAGTATCTTTATGGATAATGATCTGGAGAGGGCCAAAAACATGAAGCTCTTACTTTGTGCTTTTGACAACTATCAGGACTCAAGATCAATTTCCATAAAAGCGAGATGTTTTGTTATGGAGCAGCTAAAGCCAACCAAACTGAGTATGCACAAATTTTTGGGTGTAATATGGGGACGTTCCCGTTTAGATACCTAGGAATTCCTATGCACCATAGAAAACTCATGAATAAAGATTGGAAACATATTGAAGAAAGATTTCAAAAGAGATTGAACTGTTGGAGGAGTAAGATGTTGTCGGTAGGGGGGAGGCTTGTTCTTATTAACTCTGTTTTGAGTAGTCTTCCTATGTTTATGTTGTCCTTTTTGAAATACCTAGAGAGGTTTAAAGAAGTTGGATTATTTTAGGTCACGTTTTTTTTGGCAAAGTGATGAACATAAGAAAAAATACTGAGACTGACTAAGTGGGAGGTAGTATGTACACCGAAAGACCAAGGAGGGTTGGGCTAAACCTACATGTCCACAACAAGTGTCTCCTTAGTAAATGGCTTTTTAAGTTGCTGAATGGAGATGGGGTTTGGCAACAGTTACTTAGAAATAAATATCTAAGGGACAAATCATTAACACAGGTTCAATACATGCCCGGGGACTCTCAGTTTTGGACTGGCCTCATGAAGGTCAAGGGAGAATTCCTCTCGTTGGGTAAGTTTGATCTAGGTGATGGGTCTCAAGTGTGATTTTGGGAGGACGCGTGGGTTAGACTGCTCCCACTAAAATTGCTATTTCCCACACTTTATAATATTGTTAGAAAAAAAGTGCATCAGTAAGATCAGTAATGTCTACAACACCATTAAATGTAGCTTTCAGGAGATCTCTGGTAGGGGTTAATTTACAAGCGTGGCACGATGTGGTTGCTATAGTTGTAGATGTACAACTATCAAACCAGAGGGACCGCTTTGTGTGGGGGTTACATCAAAATGGGTTGTTTTCAGTCAAATCCATGTACACAGCCTTATTAGGAGCTGAAGCTATACCATATAACACTTTAATCTGGAAACTTAAACTACCTCTCAAAATCAAAGTTTTTTTGTGGTATTTATACAAGGGAGTAATCTTAACAAAGGACAATTTAGCACGGCGATGCTGGCAAGGAGATAGGAAGTGTTGTTTTTTGTTCTTCAAATGAAACTATACAACATTTACTCTTTGATTGTCATTTTGCTAAATTTGTGTGGAGAACTGTTCATGTTTCCTTCAATCTACGACCTCCAACTAGTGTACATAATTTGTTTACGGACTGGTTGGAAGGAATAGATAGGAAATTGAAGTCTCAGATTCTTGTGGGTGTAAGTGCAATTTGTTGGGCGATTTGGCTAACTCGGAACGATATCGTGTTTGACAAGGTCTTAACACCATCTTATTTGCAGGCTATCTTCAGGGGGACCTACTGGACCAGGTCCTGGTCCTTATTACAGAAGGAGGAGGATCACCATATGATGAAGATGGGATGCATGACTATTGAGATAACCACAATGGAGGTGTTCGCGAGATATGGCTAGAGATTTTCTAATAGACTTGCATTTTAGTTGGGGTTTTGGAAGTGTTCTTTGTTGTCATTATGGCTCAAAACTTTATTTTTGAGATTCCCTGGATTGATTTTCTTTTGTTTCTAATAAGGAACAACCATATGCATTAGTCGATGCAGAAGCTGGAATATTAATATATTCCCTTTTCTAAAAAATGACAATATTGATTGATAATGAAGATTTTATTCTAATTGGGGGCTACTACTACAGTAATCCAATGGAGAATTGAGGCTCAAGGAGGGGCTGCAGCCCCTCCTAATCCGCCAATGACCAAGACAATGACCGAACTTCCACTCAAAAAAAGGGACGACGACTGAACTCAAGTGAGCAAAATTTGGTTTTTGGGTAACGCCTGAACTGGTGTGACCCAGAACCGGGATTTGGGTCTCTCAGTGTTTTGGATCTCGGTTAATGGGCTATACCTAATGGGAAATACATACCGAGACCAATTGGGTTTGTTTCGGGCTATTATCGCCTCTTTGGCTTTCGTTTAATCAAGAAGCCTGGGCAATCAATTTCGATTTGGTTTTCTCGGTTCTTCTAAACTTCGGTTTCCTGAGATGGAGAATCAATCGCTTGCTCGAACAACTAAGAACCGATAAATTCGGTGTTCGTTTCTTCTATTTTGGTTTTCGGTTCCACTGAGCAAACAGACTAAAAGAAACATAGAGAAGAAGCACAGCAATCCAAAGGATGAAGACCCAGAGGAGCCCCTCCGACCACCGCCCCACGTGAGCTCATGAGTCGCTTCACCGTCGAGTAGCCACCGCCGCCCATCGAGCAGCCACACCGTCGCGTGGGTGCACTCGTGTTGGCTGCAGCCGAGGAGCCAGGCCGCTCCACCCCGGCGGGCTTGCTTCCGCTGTCGTGGCTGAGGTTTGAGGAGCTGGGCCGCTAGATTGATGGAGCTAGCGCAGAGCCACGGAGTGCCCCCGGCTGGGTCACCTCCCGCCTCCTCGCCCGGATGCACCGCGCCGCCAGCCCACACTCGGGGAGTTCGGTCGCCACTCGCACGCCGCCGCTTGCGCACTCACACAAAGTTGGGATTAGGTTTTGACTTGAGTTGGAGTGGGGAAAAGGAAGGGTGCGATGCTATGGGCTGAGCCCAAGTGTTGTGGGTTGGTTGCTAGCTATGGCTAGTTGGACTCGCTGCATGAAGGATGGGATCTGGGAGCCAAGGTGTATATTCGGTGATTGCTGTATTTGTTCAGTTATTCTGCTCTGCGGTTCAGTTCTAGGTGAAAACCAAAGCCAACACCGAACATCGAACTCCTAGGATTTGAAAATTGAAACCGAAACCGAAAACCGAAAAAACCATATTTCGTTTCGGTTCAGCTAGGTTGGTTCGGTTTGGTTATTAGTTTTCGGTGTAAATGTGCCTAGGGTGAAAGAACAATGACCAAACTTAAGTGGGCAAAATTCGGTTTCTGGGGCTGGTGACCAAGAACCGGAATTTGGGTCGATATGATGTTTTGGATCTCATTTTTTTCCTCTTCTTCTTTTTTCCATACCTAGTTCGATCCTTAGCCATCTAAAACGTAGAATATGGCAATTTTCTTTGTTTTAGAAATATTGTTTTTTATTATAATAATCATCCACATCCCTACTTCAGAAATATTTATGTTGTCAATAGTGCAAGAATCGCTTTAGATTTTTGTTTCCGTTCTATATGTTTAAGAACATAATTGATAGGAATGTTCATCTAGTGAAGTAAACTTGGAATGGGTGCTTTTGTTCATGTGTAGGCTTACACACGAGAGATGAGTTCGGTCCCACGCACACAGGGCAACTAAGGGCGTGATTGGTTGCTCTAGCATTGGTGATCCAGGATGGGTAGCCCATGCGGACTCAATTTAGTCGGGGAGGGAAGTGTAACACCTCCAAAGTGTTACGTTAACCAAAACCTGCCATGTCATCATCATCATTGCATAAGCATTCATGATTAGAGAACTTTAATGTGAACAATTAAAATGAGTTTATTTAATTCTAGGGTTTGATTGAGCTCTTTTTATATCACATGTATATGTGTTTACCATTTAAAGTCCACTCACATGTTTACTTTTGTTTATAAAAGCAACCAATTAAAATCAACTTTGATGTTTGCAAGTGTTTGGCTAACCTTGACTTACATATCAAACATGTTTTACAAGTCAAATGAGGTGCAAGGAAGAATCAAATTTGAATTTGGAATCCAAATCCCAAACCCTAGCTCAAGTGGCTAAGTGTTGGGATTTGAACTTCACTTTCAATTTTGAGGAGCTAACCATAATTAATTTTGTTAATAAAAGTTACCAAACTTTGGCACCATTTCAAAGTATCAACTTTGTACTTTGAAAATATGTCATTGGTTGGGTTTGAAAAGTACCACAACATCATTAATTAATTGCCCAAAGATTCAATTTAAAAATCCTTTTCAAAAGCTTGAAATTTAAAGTGAAACTGCCCCCTTTTTCAATTTCATCTCAAAATATTTGAAATTTGGGAAAACTCCAAAAATACAGTTTGTACATCTCTTTGAGCTCTACAACTTTGGTATATAAAGTTTTTCAAGTTTTTGAATAAAATTTAAACTAATTTCAAAAAGTTCTCTAAATTGGAAAATGTCCCTTTTGACTTTTAAACTCTAATTCAAAATCTATTTAGTTTCATGAAAAACTTCCTAAATAAAAGTTGTAGATCTTGAGAAATGGAACAACTTTCATTTTGGGGATTTTCATCTTTTATTCAAAATTTAAAAGTAATTTTGAATTCTTTTCGATTAGGGTTTTTTGCCTCTTTTCAAATTTGAAATGCAAATTCAGAAACTATTTGGAATCTGGCCAAACTTGTTAAATGAAAGTTGTTGAGCATGAAAAGTTGCACAATTGATATTTTGGGAGATCTTTGTGTACAGTGCAATTTTTGAGAGTAATTTTGAAAATGAAAAAGGGAGGTGTCCTGCTACGGTGATCAACGAGTGCGTGCCAGCTCGCCCCGGCGCCCATGCCGGCCGGTCTCCCGCCGTCGCCGTGGCTCTTCTCGCGTCCTCGCCGGGATCCCGCGAAACCAACCACCTGGCCGAGTTCAAGAAGTTGCTCACCACCTCCTTTGCCGCACCGCTCAAGGCCAGATAAAAGCCACTGCCGGCCGTCAATCACTCTTTTTCTTCTTCCTCACGGCCGCCGTCGTCATCTCTGTTGCCGGCCAAATTCGTGCACCACGCAACACCACTGTCCAATTGCGTTTGCACACCGTTCCGCCAGCTTCTTGCGCACACACCGAGCCTTTTCTCGCTTGCTTTCGCTATCGGAGTCACGCGCACGAACATCTTCTTCCCCGCTGCCGGCCAACCATCGCCGCCGTAAGCCTCTGTCGCCGTTCGAGCTTCACAGAGCGTCTCGGGCTCCGTCTTTGGCCGCGTTAGCCCCGCCTTGGCACCTTGGTGCTCACCGATCTGCTCGTTTCCCTTGTCGTGCGAGGCAATCACGAACGTCGTTGTCACCGGTTCACCGCCGCCCGTAGTCAACTGTCCACGCCGTCGACCTTGCTCCACTCACTTCCACATCCGTCGCTACCTTGTTTTGAAGCTTTGGTGAGCTCTTGAGTCATGTAATGCAGGTTGGTTGCGTGAGTTTTGCCTTGGCTTGGCCGGAACGCCATGCGCCGACGAGGTCCCGTGCCACCGAGCCGCCATGGCCGCCGCCACCGCAGTGCTCCGTGAGCCGCGAGAGGGGCGAGAAGCGGCTCGATAGGTTCACCGGGGGATGCCCCGTTCGGTGGTGTAGTCGGTTTCGGCGGGAGGGATCGCCGTTGGCGAAACGCCGACGGCCGCCGGTGTTATTCTTGTCTTGGCGCGAGGGAAGGGAGGAAGGAGATGCTTGACCGCGGGGCCCGCCTGTCGGCCCGAGGAGGAGAGGAGAGAGAGCCTGGCGCGCCCGCACGCCAAGCCAAAGTGAGGTTGGGCCCCAGGCCCGCGGCCAGGAGGAGTTTTGTTCTTTTTCTTTTTCCTTTTTGAATTTCTAAAGCTGATTTTCACCTTTTTGCTATAATTTTATTTGGGCAGGTAAAAATGCAAGAAAAATATGTACGTGCTCTCTGTGTTATGCTCTACACCAGAAAAATGCTAACTCTGATTTTTCAATAAAATTTAGTTATGCTATAAATTGCTCTTTTAAATAATAAATGCCACTTCCATGATTTTTAATAATTAAAATATAAGTCCAAAAATCATAAAATTTGTTTTGTATGCTAATTAGATAATGATGATCTTAATTATGAAGTTTGATCATGTTTTGACTAATTTTTGTTAATTAATGTTTAATTAATACCTTAGTTAATTAATGTTTAATTAATTAATCCTTTGGTTAATTAGGGTTTAGTTAATTTCTACTTAGCAAGTTAATTAGTGGCTTTCAACAACTGTGAAAATGGTTAATAACTTAGTAATCAACCTTAATCACTAATAGGGTTGCTTGATTTTGGGATTAAGTGATGACCCTAGGTCATTACCCTAATGACCTTCGGCATTTCATGTTGATTGCGTATCGTTAGTCCGTCGTCGTCGACGCTAGTTATACTTCCATAATGCAACGTTACCGTGAAGGAAAGTTGTAATCAAGATAGACTAGTTGTCGTTGCATCATTATCGCATGTTCTTTTATTTACTGCATTGTAATCATGCATCTCTGTCGTGTAGCTATCGGACCTGAGGAAGGAGTTGATCCAACTCCTGTTCTTGAGGAAGGTGATCATCGTGAGGAGGCGGGATCTGATCTTGGTACTTGTGTAGTGGAACCTCACTTCGTCGAGCCCCAAGGCAAGCCCCGGATGCATTTAAACAATTCCTTGTATTTCGAAAAGCTTTATATTTTATGTTCCTGATATGATGCATTAGGTATTAGGAGTTGTGTGATATCCTACTTTGATGCATTTACCGTACCTTGATATATTACCCTGGATACCTGCTTTGATTTTGAAATGCTTAGTATACGCTTAGTCTTGCTACTAGTGTAGGGTTTTGAGAAATTGTTTTCAAAAGTGTGATAACAATACCCTCTGAAGGGAAGTTACAAAAACCTGATGTTGCTTGTCGTTTATCCTTGTTCCGACGGGGTCAAGGGTACACTACAAGAGCATGATGATGAGTAAATCGAGACACCGGTGGAGTAACTTGCATCAGGATGGGCTAGTGCCCTGGTGTAGTGTCGTCCACTTGTGTCGGTTAAGGACCGTCCATTGTGGTGATCCTGTGGTCAAGAAGGTTATTGGATAGTACTAGTTGCATGCTAATGGCGGTAAGCTCCCTTGTACTATCCGTGACGAGGACGGACACCGGGACGGGAAGTATCGTGTACCCACACTACGAGCGCACCGTCGACGTACAGACGGCCTAGGGAGATGGTGTACTGTACTCTCGTGGCTAGAACCCGTTCTGGCAGGGAGAAATACAAGTGTGAGTTGATGTATGCATGATGTTCGGTCCTGCATACATCGTGTGGCTAGGAAGCCCCAGCTGGGTATATAAAGCGATTCGAATCGTCGTTGCTCCACGATATGGGAGACTTGACCAAGCGTCAGCATCGTAGTAATGATGAAAGTTGTGAGACTGGAAAGTTTTGAATTCGTTACATGTTTGACAAGTGATTGCTATAGTAAGGACTGGCTTAGTCTCTTTTCGCAAAAGAAGTCTTTTGATCTTGCTAAAGCCTCACCTTGATTCCCATTAGCCGGCATTCCTGAGTCTTCTCCCCAATTTTTTTAGTCGGGTAAGTCTTGCGGAGTACTTTTTGTACTCAGGGTTTGTTAAACCCTTGTTGCAGGTGAACCGTGTGAACAAGTGTGCTACGGCCCTTATTGCATGACGGTGATCGAGGAAGAATCTGAGGAAGAGTAGATTGTGTGGCCCCCGGGCAGGGCATTTCCGTTGTATGGTTTGTAAAGTTACTTAATGATACTTCCATTGTTTTGTAATAATAACACTCTGGTTTGTATAAGTTTATCAAATGGTTTGTAAATTAAGTTATTGTAAGTCTTCCGCTACTCCGTATTTGTGTATGAAAACTGTTGTAATACTTGTGATGTCTCTCGTAAGTATCGATTCTCGAGAAATCGTGGTTTTATCGGGGATCCACCCGACGGAACAATCTAGGTTATGTGGTGTACAAGCATAGCCGACAGAGGTCTTAAGGACAATGTCAGGTGCTTGTGGGCCATATAATTTAGAAGGTTCTGCCACAGGAAGCATACAAGTGGTTGTGTTTGGTTGCATTTAGATAGAGAATACTGGATGACCTTCTCCCTATTTGGTTGTCTGGTTGCATCATTTTTTATGCATGTATTGGTGTTCAAGTTCTTGTTTGGTTTGATGTATTCCCCTTGGTGTGAGTACCCTTGTATTCTTTTGGTGTACGTACCCCCTTTTCGGTGCACAAGTGTTACCTCAGATAAAATTGCCTATGCATTTCATTTGAGCATGGAGCATACTTTGCAGTTTCTCACATGGTCATGGAAATGAACTAATTACAAAGCAATTCGACCTCATCAGGCAAAAATCCAAGTGAAATAGCATTTCGAACTCAGAGTAATTTTCTGCATCATTGGCCAAATGTGTGCTAGTAACAAAGAAACAATAGCCAGATGTAATAGGATATACATCATTGCAAAGTGTCATATGTCTCAAAAAAATTATACAAGTTTTATCGGTGCTACTTAAAAGTACAGACCCACAAAACCAGTGTGGGTGTGTACTGAAAAGCAAGCAAATATTCAGAGAAACAAAAGCAAGACGTGGCTGCCACACACAAGGGGTGCTCCTCCAGCGCCTAGTGTTTGCACATCATCAACCTAGGCACTTTGCTCAGTTTCAAAAGCAAAATATGCATCATAAGTCGCAAAGATCTACAGGATCCGAGTTCTCTACAACAAAATAGACATGAACATCACACATATCTGAGCTCGGAACAAAAAGAAACATTACGATATAAGTAGATCAGGTTACTATCACACAAATCTAAGAATGTAAGAACAAGAACCCTAGTTTCAGGGCAAAATAAACAAAATCCACGTAAAGCAAAAAAAAAAAAAAAAAAAAAAAAAAAAAAAGGTAGAACGAAGAAGAGGAGGAGGGGAACAGCACAGCTGACACATATCACCGATGCATCAGAGGATTAAGATGGCGGTGGTCAGCGACGAAGCCAGCGGGGGGGCTACCCGGGCTCCAGCCCCCCCCTACGGCAACCGGACAGTGGAGCAGGTACTAGGCGAGCGGACGAGCGGCCGAGCGGCAGCCCCGGCAGGCGCGGCGAGCGATCAAGCAGCCTTTGCTCAGCCCCTCCTAAGATATTTCCCGGCTTCGTCCCTGGCGGTGGTAGCCTCAGTCGGTCAACCGAGATCCAGGGGAGAGTAGCCGAGGAAGGAGAGGCGCAGAATGGGGGCAGTAACCCTAGCTGCAACCAGAGCGCGCTTGTATCACCAGGACGACATCATCTCCCGTGCACCCCGAAATCCTCCCCGCCAAGCATCAACTCATCTGGTATGGCGAGGGAAGTTAGAATCGAGAAGACGGTGGCGTGCGAGACGGAGGAGGGCAGAGGTATGAGAGGAGGCAGGAGAAAGGTACGAGCAGGGCAACCAAACATGCCGCAAATGCACCGAAGGATGCATGATGGGCCTCAAGACGGGTAGGCTGGGGCAACCAATCGGCCCCTAACAGGTTCGGATAGTCATGTCTGCAATATTTAGGTCACCTACGATTCCGCAACCTATTTGATTTGCGGTGTGAGATGATCCGGAATGATCTGAGCCTAATACCGAAGGCATCGAAGTGCACCATTATTCGTCATCGATTGATTCTTCGCAGAGTCAATCTCAAGTGGCCAGAGAGAATCGACTCACTCCATAAAAAACGAACCTGTTCTATTTTTAGCAGGTTTGCCTGATGCCGGATGGAATGGATTGACGAACCAAACACCCTGTTAAGTCCCTCTTGATTTAGTCGTTTTGTTGCCTAAGAGTAGTGTTGGGCTGCACGATCTTAACAGGGCTTGGCTTGTGCTGCTACTTCTCTCTACTCTCACAAAAGTGTTGTGCCACCAGCCAGCAGCAACACCTTATCTACCAGCCAACACAGCAATGAACGTTGTGTTGTCCTTTTAATCATACTTGTTTGTTGCCCAAGATTATTGTATGAAAATTTAGGCACCTGAAATTGTAGTAACTCCCAAAAATTAATAAAATTCTATGACATGTGGACTCGAATTAACTTGGAAAATATGCTATTGCTGATCCATAGGGCACATTGTCTACGACTATATATTATGCCTTTTTTGAGTGATACTCCCTCCGTCCCAAAATAGATGTCATTCTCGCTTCCCGAGAAGTCAACATTTTCAAAATACCGGCAATTATATATTAAAATATATAAATATTTATGCTAAGTAATTAGTATCATTGGAAAGATCTTTAAGTCTAGTTTTTTAACAAATTTATTTGGAGATGAAAATGTTGCACATTTTTTTCTATAAATCTAATCAAAGTTGAGAAAGTTTGACCGACACGCATCCCATAGCGTCATCTAATATGGGACAGAGGGAGTATGTAGTACGTTTCTTACAAATAGACTCTACCATTGGAAAGGTCCCAGTCAGTAGTACCACTAGTCTACTTGCAAAAGAAAAATCCAATGTCTACCGCGTCAAGGTCTCGCTCGTACACTAGAGATAAAATAAATTGCATATGATGCATCCCATACTAGAGAGATTTTTTTTAACAGCGTCCGAAATTTTTTTCCAAATATGTTCGAAATTCTTCCTAATCCTAAGTTGTAAATGGCTTATTCATGCCGATCATACGAACAACCGCCTAGCTCCATTATTGAATCGTGCCTGGATTATTGTTCGTGTACTTTTCCTAGCGGCATCCAAGCCCCCGTTTATACGAAAGATTCCGTTGACTTCAAGGCTCAAAAACATTGCTTAATTCGAGAGCCAGAGTGAGCTCAGCATCTAGTCTTCATCATTTCAAATGGGCACAAAAAGTCCAAAACGAGAGAATCGAACTGGATGTGCGTGGGGCGGGGTGGGCTACCCCCAACCCAACCCCCCTAGAGCTTTTCTATAATTTTTTGTCATAGCTATAATAAAGAGGAGGGGCTAGAGGTCAAAGATGAAGAGTTTAGCCCTTCCAAGTTTTAATCCTAGATTCGTTCCTGGTAGCACTATATACTAGTAACAAAAGCAAGCCGGCCAGTAGAGACGAGCGTACGAGGAAGGAAGAATGGCTAGCGTCCATGGCTGCAAGGACCTGCACGTCCGAGTCGTGAGCCGCCGTCTCGTGATGGCCTCCGACACCTCCATCGAGCCGCACGTCCTCGCCGTCTCCAACCTCGATCTCCTCCCGCAAACCATACAGGTCTCCATGTTCTGCCTCTACCCCAAGCCTCCGGCGGCCACCATGGGCTTCGACGCCGTCGTGGCCACCTTCGAGGCCGGCTTGCCTTCCTTGCTGAACCACTACTTCCTGCTCGCCGGCCGCATCGCGACCAACCCGAGCTCCGGCCTCCCCGAGGTCCACTGCAGCAACCAGGGCGCGGAGCTCGTGGTCGGGGAAGCCGCCGGCGTGGCGCTGGCGAGCCTCAACTACGCCGAGGTGAGCGCGTCCCTGAGGAGGATCCAGCTGCCGTACGGCGACGACGTGGCGCTGTCCGTCCAGGTGGTGTCCTTCGCGTGCGGCGGCTTCACCGTGGCGTGGTCCACGAACCACCTCCTCGTCGACGGGAGAGCGCTGAGCTCGCTCGTCAGCGCGTGGTCGGAGCTCGCCACGTCGGGGAAGCTCTCCACGGCGTCCCTGCCGAGCCTCGACCGCTCGGTGTTCCGGCCTCGCCCGACGCCGTCGTACAGCGCCGCCGCGCTCGACGAGGCGTTCACGCCGGCGGACGCCAGGACTCAGGTGAACGCGCTGACATGGCACCAGAGCTTCGTCGAGCGCATGTACTACGTCGACGCGTCCGACATCGCCCGGCTGCGCGAGGAGGCGAGCCGAAATGGCCGGCGCGCGACTCGCGTCCAGGCGGTGTCGGCCTACCTCTGGAAGGCCCTCGCCGGCGTCGTGGGCGCCGCGGACTCGCACTGCCGGATGGGATGGTGGGTGGACGGGCGCCGGCGGCTCACGTCGCCGCCGGAGCTCCGCGCCGCGATGCGGAACAACTACGTCGGCAACGTCACCACCTTCGTGGTCCGGGAGGAGCGCGTGGACGGCGTCGCGCGGGCGTCGCTGTCGGACGTGGCCGCCACGGTGAGCGAGACGATCGCCGCGCCGGCGTACGACGAGCACTTCCAGGAGCTGGTGGACTGGGTGGAGGAGCACAAGACCGAGCGGTACGTCGAGACCGCGTGCATCGGGCTGGGCAGCCCGACGATGACCGTGACCTCGTTCGCCTCGTTCGCCGCCGACACGGACTTCGGCTTCGGCCCCGCCGCGATGGCGCTGCCAACAAGCACGTCGACGGCGAGGTTGTGCTGTGGGTTCATGCAGATCGCCGCACGACCCGGGATGACGGCTCGTGGATTGTCAACGCCTTCTTGTGGCCGCAGCTTGCGGCGGCGCTCAAGTCCGACGAGCCGCGCGTCTTCAGGCCCGTCACCGCGGAGTATCTGGGCCTATCTACTACACAGTTCCTGCACAGCCGCATCTGATAGAGCTATTTGAGCTTGCCATCCACAACTCCACGCCGCATTCGTCTGTGCTGTACTATGTAATCTTAAAAAAAACCTCCACATTGCAATTGTTGTAATTGTCATAGCAATAACAACAATGGATATTCATCTACCGTCTATATCGCATATCATATCATTGCGGTAACAACTGATATTTGTGTGGACAGTTTGATCTTCAGCCATATTATGACTTTTGGGCTGTCGAATATCGATGAAGTTACTATATGGTACTATATATCAGTCCTGGAGAATATGCCATTCTAGATTTGATCTCAATCAAACTACGTAGAATTCACTAATAAATTTATACAATGGCATCAACATTTATGACTCTAAATACTATAAAAATATAATTAATAACAATTTAATAATACTTATTTAATATGATAAATATTAATATCTTTTTATACAAATTTGATCGAACATGCATGGACTTAGCATTATGCTAGGACTGTTATTTCTATGACGGATGGAGTAGATCGAACATCATTATCAGTAGTACTGATCTCTGCATTCAAATTCATGACCATGTCTAGCTGCCCCAGACGAAAGATTGCTGCCATTAGTTGCAGATTATTTTTCCATCATGGTTATATGATTGTTGACGGCTTCTAATCTTAGTGACTGCATCACCGATCATTCTACGTGAGTAAAATCGGGGAGAACTATTATCGAAGAGCAAAACTATAGCTAGAACCAGCACAATTATCACGTATTGGCCATACGTATACAATCATCACTAATAAAACAAATAAAAGATAGGTTATCTAGTCTTTGTGATATATACATCCTTATACCTATTACTTCTATGACAACTGGAAACATGGCTCAATGAACATTAGGCATCTGAAGCCAGAACACGCCACGGCACAACGGCCAGACTGATCCTAGACCCCGGTTCGTTCCAAAATTCAGATAAGATTCACAAGGCTGGAAATCATAACTACAATTCAGCTAGGGTGCAGAACCCAGATAATCCATGGAAGCAACACAAACAAACTCTCGATTAGTGTCCCCAAGCACTGCAGGCGCAGCCAAATTGCTGGGTGCAAGGACAGCTCACACTAAGATAAGACCTCGCACATTTAGCATTCCCATGACATAATCTCTGCTTTGATAGTTTACAACCATGCTGCTTATTATTAGTGCAAGATTAGGGCCAAGCAACATGCATACAGGTAAAGCTTATTATTGGTCATATAAATATCACCTGTAAATGTTTAAATAGTTGAGTATAAGGCTTATCTAAGCAGCACACTAGCCCCACTGCAGTGCATCAAGGGCCTGTTTGTGGACACGGGCATCCCCAGCTGCTACCACGTTGAAACCTACAAATAAATCAATAGTGCAGAATGAGATTAACTGAAATTTTGCTGATCAAAAGGAAGTACACGATTGAAGTGACAATAGGGCAAGTTTTTGCCTTAATGCAGTTTGGCGTGATTATCTTATCCTATGAAATTACTGAAACCAGAGGGCCACTCTGGAGCTGAGGCAACATAGAAAGGACTTGAGCTTCATGAATTTTAAAGAGGAATGAAGATTATACTTGTGGGCCGTGATTCTGCAGTGACAGGCCAATGGAGCTTGTCCCCTCTCCAATCAGTTATTGACCCTCCAGCTCCTTCGATGACAGGTACCAGGGAGAGGAAATCATATGGCTGCACCAAGCCACCAAAAAATCAGTTATCATAGTGAAGAACTTTCATTCATCCAGGCAGTAAATGTATATTACATTGACTGCTGTTACTCTATAACATATGATCATGTTTTCTTTTCCCTAAAATTGTAGTAGCGACTATAGTCATGTGAAATCAAATCTGTGTTGAGAGAATAATTTTTCTAAACTTATGTTCTCTATCATGTGTGACGATAACTTCCTTATGATCTCACATATATATCTTTTCAAATGATTAGCCAACTATTTCAAGTATTAAATAATCCAGAAGTTGAGAAATCACAGTTCTACTGGTTTTCTAGAGATGTTAAAACAATACTTAAATGCATAACAATCCCCATGCATACCTTAGTACTAACCAAATACCAGCACCAGCATCGGTATCTGACGTTTGTTTGGGGGTATTTTTTTTTTTCATTATTTACTAAGCACGAGTTTTATTTTCTGCTAGGTGCGTGTGCGTGTGATCTGTATGGGGCTCTAATCCCCCTCTTTTTTCTTCTTAATATAATGATATGCAGGCGTTGCAAATTACGGTAACCAGTAGTTTTGAGCCGATCTCAGCTTAGAATGCTGACTCGAGCTTTCACAATGCATGCATAGTTTCCAAGGCCATCCAAGCAAAACTTAGTAAATTAAATGGTTCAGCAAGTAATTCAATCTTGCTAACAAATCAAAAACATCTCTCTCAAATTGACAAATGCAAATAATCAAAAGTCAGAACCAACTCTATTTGCTTGATTTCAGTTTATTTATGGTCTTTTCCTTTCAGTGCTCAGAAAAGATTCAAAACTAGAAACCCTCTACTAAACACAATTTAAAAGCTGGGTATGTTTGGCCGTAAGTCACAACATGCCACGCCACGCCACAACTGCTGGCAGCCATGGAAACCAAAGTTGATGTTCAGTTCATTACAAAGCTGCGGCAACCACAGCGCATGTAGTTCATTTTCCTGCTGAACCTTAAGTGCCGGATTTCTTCGCCACAGCTTCGCCGCCGCCGCAATAGAGGCGTGGCTGCCCTTGGCTGGGAGCCAAACAGATCCTAATGCCATATTCCTAAGTCCTAATCCTAACAAAAAAAAAAAATGGACATCTTACCTTCAAACCAGATTCAACAACAATATCCACGAAACCAGAAGCCAGAAGAGCGTAAGCATAACAATCACAGCCATAGAGTGGGACTTTCACCTGGCAATGGAGATGGTGAAATACATGTAATGTAAGTAATGTTGAAGATTGCAGAAAACCAGTGGAGCACATGTAACACCCCTACCTTATTCCTTACACGAATAAATGCATCTTCAGCAGCTCCTTCAAAAAGATGTGGGCTTGTTGTATATCTGCCATATGCAGATATACAGCATTGTTATACTGTAATGCATTATTCAAGACTGTAAAGAGATGTAACCACATGACATCTAAATACTAGATCAAATGCACATACAAGTAAGCTTGTGCAAGTAAATTACAAGAGCGAACAGATATTTCTTGTCCGTTCAAAGTTGTTTGTTTCCCATCCACCCCAATCCATCTTTCTCTAAGATTGGCTGGTCAATGACACCAATAACCTAGGAAAAGGAGCAAAAGTCAAGCTAACTAAAGAAACAGCAATATCGAATATATTAGTAAAGATACCCACAAAAACTTTTTCAAGAAATTTCTGAACAAGATATATCATGATTAAACTAGCTAATGATTTAGAAAAGTTTCTTCAAAATGCCAAGTTAGTTCATTGTTGTTATAAGACATTGTATAAATATAACACTATGATGTTTAGTGACACTAACAAAGCATTAACTATCAGCATATGCAGTGCAGCAGTGGTAAAAAAAATAATGAAGGAAATAGTGAAACACCAAGGAAAACAAAGGCAGGTAGAACGAACAAACAAAAGAAAAAAAATTGTACCGGCTTCCCATTGCGCAGAAGTGCTATAAGCGTACCAAAAAAGAGGCTTGCCTACAAACATGAATTAGCAGTCAATACAACTAAGTTCAACTTAATTTTCTCAAGTCATAAACTCATAATGTGATCAAAGATCCACTACCAGTTATGAAACTTTTCGTTCCATCTATTGGGTCCAAAACCCAAACATAATCAGCAGAACTCTCTGCACATCTCCAACCATTCTCCTCACCAAAACTGCATGATTCAAGTAAATGTTGGAGCCACATTTTTTTTTTTGGGTGCCACAAAAGTGAACAGAACATTTTAAACACTAGCAAAGCATCCCCACATGGCATGAGTAGGGAAGCTCTTCAGTATAACTGACACCATTGCTTCTTCTGCTTCTCTATCTGCAATTGTAACAGGACCTGGAGAGTATTCAATAAATCCATAAGTCCAAAAAAGAGGCACGAAATCACCAAATATAATTGAATAATATATTCTAGTGACTTCAGTGAAAGTATCCTTCGAACTTGCCGAATAATTATATATGGATAGTTGGCTCCTATATATCCCAAAGTCAGCCCAATTTAAAACATAGATATGTTTGGTCAAATTGAACCAAAGGGTAGTTAGAATTTTTTAGTATTGGTGTTCACATGACAAGTCTATAAAGCATGAGCTTACTGTTAAATATGATTCGAAAGTTGTAACATAAACTGAGGGTCGATTTTCTTCTAGTCTACCTACCTACCAAGTCACTACAGACCACATTGCTAACACTCTGAGATGGTACCTATTGACATCAGTGTGCTTGTCCTATGGTTTAACCACAAATTTCCAAGGTACACATCACAAAGTTATTAGATGCAGTGTGTACCCACCAGTTTCTTTCTTTGTTGATTTTGGAAAAGTTACACTAGATGGCACTTTCTTGCTGAAAATTCATAGTGCCGCTACTTAATGTGCCTAATTGGGTCCAATACTCCAGTGTTACAACTCACATCATTGGCGCTAGACATAAAGGTAGAAGAATGGAAAAACAAAATCGTTATTGCCAGGAAATGTGTGTGTGGATGTAGCATGGTCCCCAAAGTGATGAATGATAAATCGTTAGGTTTCAATTGGCACTTTTATGGGAAAGATGGGGAGCAACATCACAGGCGCGCAGAGCTGTGAGCGTGAAGGATTCTGAAAGCAGTGCAAAACTTAAGGCATGGAAAGGAGTTGAGTTCGAATGAATCAATTGCTGGAATACACATGCACATGAATCAGGGCAAATGAACTGGGCCAATGTTCTGGGACCTAACAGTAACACATTATGTATTGATCCAGATTTTCAGTGTAAGGATGAAAAGAGATAGTTGTCTTGGTAGGTTGCCAAAGGGACAAAAAGGGGAAGGAACAAAAACTAAACAAATACCCCCATTTCAACCTACCTAAACCAACTAAGTCAATTGCTGAGATTGACTTGTTGTCCTGACAAAGTTGTGCAGAATGAGTTACTGTGACAAGGCAGTCATACAACTATGTAAAATCAATCTTGTTCAAAGGTCAGGACCTGATGATTATTTGGACTTCAAGGTAAAAACATAGCTATACTACGATGTACATACATTCAGAAAACGTTGAGAATCTTTGAATTTTACAACCAGGACGTGAGCAGAATCATAGGAAGAAGACTCCCATCAAGAGAACAGCTAACAAATTGAGTAATTCCTTACACAGTAATTCATCTCCACTTCCATTGACCAGTGCTCCATGAACTGTGAGTAATTTACCACTACAGACCAAACTTCCTACACACTTCTTTCTTTGGGAATGATTTGCATAGGTCCTACTGCAGGACGTAATCAAAACTATTAGCCCGTTAGTTTACACTTTCAAGTGTACAGTCCAAAATATCAATAGACTGACCACCCTTCAGCTAAATTTGGAATGCTATGTGATTTCCTAATTCAATCAGCATCCAAACTATGAGCGCCACCTAAATATCATAGAACTTAAACAAAGTATGCTCCTGCACTGGCCGCTGCAGCATTCCTTGCAACAGAATGTCATGCCCGGCAATACACAGGAGTAAGCGGCAGAGAGAAATACGTCTTTCATTTGGTGTAACGCATTTCCTTACTTCTGTAATAAGCTAGAGTATGACATGTGGGCCTGAGGCCATTGGTTGTATTCCTTTTAAGCCGAACACTGTAAGCGGGGGAGACTATTGCATTTTTCAGAAATACAGAATTGGATCGAGGGAATCTTTCCTCCTCCCTTTCCTCATCTCGTGTTACTCCTGTTTCTCCTCACGTCGACGGCGATCCTTGCCGGCGGCCAAGGGGCGTATCAGGTGGTATCAGAGACTATCGTTCCTCGGCGTGGGAAGTGGATCGTGTCGATCTCGCTTCAGCGCTAGTTATCCGGCTCGGTGGTGGTCTTCGGCGGCGGCGGCGGCGCACAACCGAAGCTCCGACGCGACTGCAACACCTCGCCGTCCTCCACCTCAAGGTAGCGCTTCCGCGATTTCCCTGCTTCGATCTTCAGTTCGTAATTCCGGGTGGCAGAGCTCTTTCGGTTAACACCCCCAAGGTGTTCGACGTGAAATCTCAGAGGTCCGCCCTTTGGTTGAACTGGGTCAGCAGTCAATTTCGTATTGCCTACTACTTTTACCACTATACCCTACTACAATCCACCACCAACCCATACCTATCTACCTCTACGGCTCGACAATTCAAGTGGGGGACTACATCGACAACTGATCGGTGCGGCGGCGAGCACCACTGTGAGCAATCTGTATCTGAGCTCCTATTTCATCTTCTGGGCATACAATTTGAGGCTAGCAAGGGTTGCGGGACAAGTTCTCGTGTAAAATTCCGGAGCAGCAGAACTCGATTGTGTGTTGGCGGTGTTGGCGGAGATAGTGTCCACTCACTCGGGTTGCGGAACGCAGTTTTCGTGTAAAATCCCTTGGTGGTGCCACACTATCAGGCGTAGTCGGCTAGTTGGTGTAGTGTGTTCACGGGGAGGTCTTAACCGAACCAATCACTACACACATTGTCTCGGACTGATCCCTATTCAGTCAACACGGCTCCACCAAAACCATCTAAGCAAACTCAGTTTGTCCTAGACGCAATGTCGAAGACTTCTGATGACGAGCAGGGCCGGTATGAGCAAATCATGGGGCAATTTGATCTTCTGTTTTCTCAGATGAACACTATGGGGATAGTTCAACAGGAGATGCTCAAGGATTTGAATGCTGCCAAAGAGGATCAACGCAGGATAGCTCAACAAGTGCAAGCCAATGGGCAAGCTGTAGCAAGTCTGACTCTGAAACAGTTTGAGAAAGACAAGGAGCTATTCTCAGAGCAATCAGCTGGAGGTTCTGTAATCTATGATGACCAAGACCAGGAATTCCAGAATATCTTTGCTAAGAAGAAATCACATGCCAAACCACAAACTTCCAAGTATCACAAGCAGTATAAAGAAGACAACAAGTTTGATTCTCTCCCTTCTCACAGCTTACCCAAGATATACTTTCCCAAGTTTGATGGTGCTGGCCCCAAGATATGGTTTGACAATTGTGCAAACTATTTCACAATCTATGAAATCCCAGAACACCTCAAGGTCACAGTTGCAACCATGCACTTGGAAGGTAATGCAGCTAAGTGGTGGCAGGCCTACAAACAAAACCATTTAGTTCCAAGTTGGACTGAATTTTGTCTGGTGGTTCAGGAGAAGTTTGGTTCTGATGACTATAGGTGTGCTATCAATGAACTCTTGTCCCTCAGACAGACTGGCACTGTGGAAGATTACACTTCAGCATTTCAAGCATTACAGTTTGACATAACACTGCATAATTGCAACTATGATGCTCTGTTCTTTGCAACAACTTATGTCCAGGGGCTGAAAGAGGATATCAGGGCTGCTGTAGAATTACATGTCCCAGTTACTGTGGAAAGGGCTTCTATCATTGCCAGAATTCAGCAAAGAACTCTGGAGCGAAGCAAAACCAAGTACCATAAAACGGCCTTCACCAGACCAACTACTCCAAGGGTAGAACCTGCACCCTCTGTCAGTGCATCACCTCTACAACGCATCAGACAGCTGAGAGACTATAGAAGGCAGAACAACTTGTGCTATGGTTGTGGAGAGAAATATGAACCAGGCCATGCAGAGGTTTGTCCAAAAAGACCTAAACCTCAAGTGCATGCTTTGGTTATTAATGATCTGGACAAAGAAGAAATCACTGAAGAGCAGTTGAACCAACTAGCTGCAGAGGATGCTATTGCTGCAGACTTTTGTCAGTTATCCCTTAATGCCCTAACCACTACTGAAGGCAGCAACTCTATTAAACTCAAGACCCAGGTGAAGGACAAAGTCATGCTCATTCTCCTTGATTCTGGGAGTTCCCACAGCTTTGTCAGTTCCCAATTTGTGAAGATAGCCAATCTGCCAACAGAACCCATACCAAGTAAACAAGTCAAACTGCCCAATGGACAGTGGATTTCTACTAATGAAAGAGTAGCTAATCTGCAGTGGTATATACAAGGCAATACTTTATCTAGTGACATGATTGTTCTAGAGATGGGACCATACGATGCCATATTGGGATTTGATTGGCTTAAGCAACACAGTCCAATGACTTGTGACTGGAACAAGAAAACACTGGAATTCCATAAGGAGGGCAAACTGATCAGAATTCAAGGGCTCCTACCTCCACCACTAGAGGTCAAACCAATCTCAGCCAACAAACTGTGCAGTGCATCCAGAGGCAATGATACTTGGGCTTGGGCTATTGTGAGGCCACAGGAGGGTCATTGCACAAGTTATGGGACAGAGGAAGTTCCAATCCCAACTGCCATTAAACAGTTGCTTGACCAGTATGCTCCTATCTTTAAGGATCCACAGAAGCTACCTCCTCAGCGTAGTTATGACCATACTATACCACTGGTACCTGGAGCCGTCCCTGTGAATGCAAAGCCATATCACTATTCTCCATACCTGAAAACTGAAATAGAGGAGCAAGTTAAACAGTTACTACAGGCTGGACTGATAACTCACAGTCACAGTCCCTTTGCATCCCCAGTTCTCTTGGTCAAAAAAAAGGATGGTACTTGGAGATTGTGTGTGGATTATAGGAAGTTAAATGCCCTCACTATAAAGAACAGATTTCCACTACCTATCATTGAGGAAATTCTGGATGAACTGCATGGAGCCCAATATTTCACTAAGCTGGACATGAAAGCAGGCTATCACCAAATTAGAATGCTACCCATTGATGAATACAAAACAGCATTTAAAACTCATCAAGGTCATTATGAGTACAAAGTCATGCCTTTTGGGCTAACTAATGCCCCTGCCACTTTCCAGTGTGTGATGAATCAAATCCTCCAACCTTTTCTCAGAAGATGTGTATTGGTATTCCTAGATGACATTCTGATATACAGCAACAATTTGGAAGATCATTACAAGCATTTGCAGTCAGTGCTTCAAACTTTGCAAGACAATGAATTCTACCTCAAATACTCCAAATGCTCTTTTGCACAGTCCCAATTGGAGTATCTAGGGCACATCATCTCTTCAAAAGGAGTGGCTACAGACCCTAGCAAGACCAGTGATATGTTACATTGGCCTACACCCACCAATTTCACTGAATTAAGGGCTTTCTTGGGCCTCACAGGCTACTACCGCCGTTTTGTCAAAAGATATGGTATTCTGGCTAAACCTCTTACTAATCTGCTGAGACACAAAGTGTTCTGTTGGTCTGCAGCAGCTCAGGATGCTTTTGATCAGCTTAAATTGGCAATGACTTCCACACCAGTTTTAGCTTTGCCCAATTTTGATTCACCCTTTACTGTTGAGACCGATGCATGTGGTGAAGGCATAGGTGCTGTTCTTATGCAACAGGGACAACCTATAGCATTCTTGAGCAAGGCTCTCAGTGACAAGCACAAGGCTTTATCCATTTATGAGAAAGAATTTCTTGCTTTAATCATGGCTGTGGAAAAATGGAAGCATTATCTTCAGAGACAAGAGTTCACTATATTGACAGATCATAAATCTTTGGCTTATTTGAATGAGCAAAACGTCCATTCAGAAATGCAACGAAAAGCTATGACTAGACTGATGGGAATGCAGTTCAAGATTGTCTACAGAAAGGGTAAGGACAATGTGGTGGCTGATGCACTGTCCAGATTACCCCACCTGTTTGCCTTACAGGCTGTTGCTATAGTCCAACCAGATTGGATACAGGAGGTGATCAATACATATGCCACAGATGCCAGAGCACAGGAACTTTTACAGCAATTGGCTATCTGCAGTCCCAATTCTGCTGGGTACAGTTTGGAGGGTGGTCTAATCAGATACAAGTCAAAACTCTGGATTGGTAACAATTCTGCATTGCAAACTAAGCTATTAGCTACTTTTCATGCTGGGGCACTTGGGGGGCATTCTGGAACTAAAGCAACATATCAGAGATTAAAAACTCACTTTGCCTGGAAAGGAATGAAGAAGGCAGTCGAAGAATACATCAAACAGTGCAGAGTGTGTCAACAGGCCAAGCACTCCAACACTCTACCATCAGGTTTGCTGCAACCATTACCAATCCCTGAAGGAGTGTGGATGGACCTGTCCATGGACTTTATTGAAGGCCTGCCTAAATCTCAGGGTTATTCAGTTATCATGGTGGTAGTGGATAGACTCACCAAATATGCTCATTTTATTCCACTCAAACATCCTTATACTGCAGGTCATGTGGCACAACTGTTCATGGATCACGTTGTCAAGCTCCATGGCATTCCACATTCCATTGTTAGTGACAGAGACAGTATTTGTCAGTCACTTTTGGAAGGAACTGTTCAGACTCTACAAAGTTCAGTTGGCAATGAGTACAAGCTATCATCCTCAAACCGATGGACAAACGGAAAGAGTGAACCAATGTCTAGAAATGTACCTACGATGTGCAGTCCAAGATACCCCTCAAACCTGGATCTCTTGGCTTTCCTTGGCTGAATTGTGGTACAACACGTCATACCACTCTTCCCTGGGCTGCACACCTTTCAAGGCTCTGTATGGCTCAGAAGCAAATATGGGCACCCCAACCGGCTTACAGTCATCTACTTCTGCCTCAGTAGCTGATTTGGTGACCAACAGGGAACTACACTTGCAGAGTCTGAAACAACACCTGACGACTGCCCAAAACAGGATGAAGACCATGGCTGACAAGAAGCGGTCTGACCTGCATTTCCAGGTGGGAGATCAAGTACTCCTCAAGCTCCAACCATACACTCAGTCTTCAGTGGTGAACCGACCATATCCCAAGCTGGCTTACAAGTATTTCGGCCCTTTCAAAGTGCTGGAACGGATCGGCATGGTAGCCTATCGTCTGGAGCTACCGTCGGACAGTAAGATCCACCCTGTTTTTCATGTGTCTCAGCTCAAACCCTTTGTACCAGATTACACTCCAGTCTTCTCTACTTTGCCGATGACCACGGATCTGGAAGCTGCGGCGGCTATCCCTGAACAACTGCTGGAACGTCGTTTGGTCAAGAAAGGCAACAACGCCATTCCGCAAGTGTTGGTGAAATGGACAGGACTACCGTCGACTTCTGCTACTTGGGAAGACTACAACGTGCTTCGTCAACGCTTTCCTGAAGCACCTGCTTGGGGACAAGCAGATTCTTTGGCGGGGGGAGCTGTCATGCCCGGCAATACACAGGAGTAAGCGGCAGAGAGAAATACGTCTTTCATTTGGTGTACCGCATTTCCTTACTTCTGTAATAAGCTAGAGTATGACATGTGGGCCTGAGGCCATTGGTTGTATTCCTTTTAAGCCGAACACTGTAAGCGGGGGAGACTATTGCATTTTTCAGAAATACAGAATTGGATCGAGGGAATCTTTCCTCCTCCCTTTCCTCATCTCGTGTTACTCCTGTTTCTCCTCACGTCGACGGCGATCCTTGCCGGCGGCCAAGGGGCGTATCACAGAAATGATACTAAATACTTTAGTCTACATTTTACAACGTACAGAGAGAACAGGGTACGCTCCGATTCAACAACCAGCACACTATGCCCTGTACCCAAGCAGGAAGCAAAACGAAATTTCGAGTGTGGTACGGCAACAGAGAGAGGCATAGCACGCACTGTGGTCCTCCTTGTCGATGATCTCAACCCGCTGGCGGAAGTACTTCCTGAGCACCTCCCCGGCCGCGTCCGCCGCCCGCTGCGCCACTTCCACCAGCCGTTCCGTCGCCAACTCCCCCACTGCCGCCGCCCCAGCGGCGGACGAAGTCTTGACCGTACACATTGGCGGGCGCCCGCGCGCGCTCAAGACCACAGACGGCACGGGCGAGGCGGCGCGGAGGCGGAGGAGGAGGCGCGAGCGGGGGCTAGGGTTTGCGGAGGCCAGGCCGGGGAGGGGCGAGGTGGCCGAGTGGGCGGTTGAGGAGGAGGAGAGCATTGGGGATGAGGAGTCGGCGGCGGCGGTCGGGAGCGGTGGTTTAAAATGTCGGGGCGGAGGATGACGCCGGGAGCACCGAGCAAAGCGGCGGTGCGCCGACGTGGTGGGGTTTTGTTAGGTTCTGGGGGCTTCCGGCCGCGAGGGCGCCTTTCCAGTTCCAGTGCTGGTTCTTTTTTGGCTGTGACGATGGGTCCAGGCGTTTGCGTCTAGCTGGTCATCACTCTGTCGCACGGTATTGTTCTCGCGAAATGTTCGTAAAATTTGAATTATTTTCCTTGGATTGGATGTTTAGACGTCCACCAGGAACTCAGTACCTTGTAAGCATTGCCACTGGATCTCGTCCATTTATATTTAGAGACAATTACTACATCACTGCTCTTGTTTTGAACTTTAACTGTATGTTTGTCCCTATGTTTTTGAACTTTGGACATTTATCTTTGGTTTTCTAAAGAAAAAATGCACGGCGGTAACTCAAGTTGGTTGGAGATACCGCTTCAGAGTACTAAACTTTGAGCAGTTGATTTTTAGGTACCAAACTTAGCTCAAAAGTGTCATCTAGGTCCCGAACTTTCAAAGTGATCACTTCTGAGATACCTAAACTTGGCGAGGAGGGTATCGTCTAGGTACCAAAATCGTAGCTAATTGGCAAAGAATTTTTAAAAAGAAAATCTAATTTCAGAGTCTTGTAGCTACAATCAAGTAAAATATTCCAAAAATTGTATTTTTTTTTATAAAATTTCGAATGAAGCTGATTTTTATATAGAAATTGTAGCTCTCGATGAGATCTATAATTTTTTAGTTTTGAGTTTTTTTTAATTTGGCGTCGTTAAGATGCTCAAAAAAATTAAATAATTTTTTCACCAAAATTTTAATCCCATATAAAAGCGCTTGTAAACTTTGAAAAAAATCATATCCTTCCTATGTACTATCAAATGGAGATACTTTCTATATGAAAGTTGTAGCGCTTGGCGAGATCTATAACTTTCTAGTTTGAAAGTATCTCCCTTAATTTGGTTTGCAACTCAAAGCGGTGGAGATACTTTCAAACTAGAAAGTTATAGATCTCGCAAGCGCTACAACTTTCATATAGAAAGTATCTCCATTTGATAGTATATAGAAGGATATGATTTTTTCGAAAAGCGACAAAGCGCTTTATATGGGATTAAAATTTCGTGAAAAATTATTTAATTTTTTTGAGCATCTTAACGACGCCAAATTAAAAAACTCAAAACTAAAAAATTATAGATCTCATCGAGAGCTACAATTTCTATATAAAAAATCAGCTTCATTCGAAATTTTATAAAAAAGATACAATTTTTGGAATATTTTACTTGATTGTAGCTACAAAGATTCTGAAATTAGATTTTCTTTTTAAAAATTCTGTGTCGAATTAGCTACAAAGATTTGGTACCTAGATGATACCCTCCGCCAAGTTTAGGTATCTGTAGTGATCACTTTGAAAGTTCGGGGACCTAGATGACACCTTGAGCCAAGTTGTGGTACCCGAAAATCAACTGTTCAAAGCTAGGGTACCTAAGCGGTATCTCCTGCCAACTTGAGTTACCGCCGGTGCATTTTCCTCTTTTCTAAATTCGAAGCTACCGTTTGTCCCTATTTCTCAACACCATGACGTGCAGGTAAATAATGGGTAAGAAAACAATGTTTGGACAAAAGAAGGAAGGGAAAAGACCAAACTACTCATCTCATATCCAAAGCATACAACATTTTCTGATCCCCATCTTTTGTAACCTTGATGGCCGACGGGTACTAGGGCTGACAACGCGGTGCAAGTGAGAGTAGTGAACTGTATGTCAAATGTGCCAGGCGAGCTACACTGCAGAGTGCTACGGGTGCGAAAGGGCGTGCAACATGGGGGTGGTGCTGTGGGTAGTGGCGGAACCATGGGCCAGCAGAGGTCATGGTCCAAGCACTCGAGCCAGCCTGACCACCGCATCATCGTGGGCCTACCCGTCCATCTCCTAGGTCTCCAATTGGCAGGGCGCCGCCTAGGATGTTGTTGTGCACAACGCACGCCAATTCCTGGCTGAAAACGTTTCCAACCCCACGATCTTGCTTGGACGGTGGCTGTGGCAGGGAAAGTAACATTGTGGCAGTACAAAATCACTATCTTACCCTTGTTTGAAAATAAAATAAAAATAATAAAACATTGACTCCACATATTTTTGGTATTTGTCCCACCTAATTTGGTTCTGTCCTGATCTCTTTGGTACCTTTAAGTACTTTTAGTTGGGTATCTCCTATTTTTCTACCGTTCAATCTCGCACAATGGATAGTTTATGTTTTTTCCAACAATTATAAATTATCTCAAGAAATATTAGTTACTGCTAATATAGATTGCCTTTAGCACCCAATCCAATAATACCGTTAACACCGGGATTTTGGTAAAGGCCGAGAATAAGACAGAGGGCGATTACATGGCGGGGCTCGCGAGAAGCAAGTGTTCGGGGAGCATTCGGCAAGCCTTCATTCGGCCGACTCGGGCAATTCGGCAAGTGTCCCTGCGGTCGGGCGACTGCAGGCGATTCGGCAAGCACTCATGCGGTCGGCTATCCTTGAAGGTGGTTGCTCCATTCGGGAAGTAAAAGGTGGCAAGTGAGAAGCCGAATAGAAAGCGAGAAACGTAACGATCAAGGACTCGAGGAAGACCATAGCTAAAGGATCGCCATGTTTTTTGAGTTACCTTTAATACATTGTGTAATCGTAATCTCGTAGGATTCATGTTATGTCCAGGGTATAAATATAAACCCTTGACCATTGTAAAGGGAATTCACAATCAAATCAATACAACCGGCCCCGTGCCAAGTTTTCGAGTCCTTTGTCGTGTCGTCGAGTTCTTCGAGAGGAGCCATCGATCCGTCGACCTCCGTAAGTACCGGCAACCTTGCTATCATGTCTAGTATCATGCGGTGGATTTAGATATTGATGCAAGTAGTCTTATTTGTCTCGACCGGATGGCCGTGCGGCAGGCATCTGCTTGACGATCAAGAAGTCTTTGCTTATGCTTTGTTTATCTCGACTAGATGGCCGTCGGCGGCGGTAAAACTTGATAGCTTAGCGAAGCAAGATAGTTATCGGCTCTATTAGACTTGGCAAAATCTAATAGATTCATTAAGTTATCACATGTTGCATGTGTTTAATGTTTTTACATATTTGTAACACTCTTTTGCCCAATCTAGATTGGTTGGTTTCGGCTCTTTACTTTTATAGGTCTATTTACCTTCTAACATTCTTACTCTTTTATTACTATGATAAATAGATCTCATGCTTATGTAGCCGAATTAGATCAATCTAGATTGTTACATGTTGTGGGTTCTTGCACGTTAGAAACGTTTAGACTTTGATAGGACTAGGTATCGTGTGGCAGATACAAATTCTTGATTGGTTTACTCGTGATGGCTTGTATGTTCCTTCTTCATGGACCCCGGCTCGGCTGAATTGCCGAGTTTGGTTATGCTTTAACTTGTAGTCAATTTTCACTTGTTCGAACATGTCTTCTCATGCATGCGCGTTCGGTAATCAATGCTTTACGCTGCGTTTTGTCTTCATATTAGCCGAATGAATCATATGCATGATTGGCGGGCAGCCTTCTATAGCCGTATGTCGTCGTAAGTGGCTTCGAGGGGCCGTATATACGGAACTATGCGGTCTTATCCTAAGACGCGTTCCGATTTTGTATTTAACAATCTTTTGTCCCTTGTCAGTTTTCAGGACAAACTGACTGGCACGCTTCCGGATCTCCAAACCGTCCGGGCACCCGATTGAAGCCACGCTTTCCGGCTTGCTGTGTGTGAGGCACGGTACGTCACGTTTCGTGTCAACACACTTTTTGGCACGCCTAGTGGGACCTCGTCGTTCAAGATGTCTGAAATCAACAACAATCACGTTCTGGATGTGACTTTGGATGAATTGCCCGAGAATTCAAGGGAGTTGGTGCAACAAGCATGCAATCGGTTTTTCAAAGAAAAATGTTTGATATCCTTCTCCAAGAACAAAAGCAATAAGGTCTTCCAGAAACAATCGTTGCCAAGGGTTTTTCTTCCACATCAATCTGATTACACTGAAGAAGAAGACGCTCAAAAGGTGTCAGAGTTGGTTCACAAGGCTTTGGGAGAAACTATTACAAATCATAATACTGACCTTCTTGAACACCTTTAGTGCAATCATGGTTAGCACTTTCGCCCAACGGTGATAAGTATTTTGAAGAGAATGCAGGACCAATCCGCGGACCAACACTTTTCAATCCACCAAAGTACCAAGAAAAGCCCGCTAGAGATGAGGGAGCATCCGGCTCAAATAAAGGTGAAACAAAGACCACATGAGAGACAACGACCTCCTACTTATGGCCGGGTAACATTTGGTACAACCGGAGACGTACCCCCATCGACTTTCAAAGTATCTCCAAATCAAACAGATTGCGAGGAATATGTATGGAGATGGATATCAGGAGTTTACTGATTATACCGCTCTGGATGCATTGCCCAATCCAGGGTACAAAAGTACATCAGGAATACCTTCGAAGGCAAACACGTGGAACTCCAAATTCGAGACGTCGATCCGATAATGCATGGATGGCTGATATGATGCGAAGATCGGTTCGGTCTAAAGCCAAAAAAAATCAGTCTTATTCATACAAGTCTCCTTATCCAGAATGGTATAATAGAGTAGCACTTCCTTCAAGAGTAAAGCCTCCAACAGACTTGACTAAGTTTTCTGGTCAAGATGATACTAGCACCTTGGAGCATATCAAGTAGGTACTTGATGCGGCTTGGGGAGGCTTCCACAGAGATGAAGCTTGGAGGATTCGGTATTTTTCTTTATCTCTCACAGGGCTAGCCTTTTTACATGGTTTACCTCATTGCCCGCCCATTCCATTGGTACGTGGGGGCGGAACTAGAACAAAAGTTCCATGCGTACTTCTTCACCGGCACTAATGAAAAGAAGCTAGTCGACCTCATGAGTCTGAGACATAGAGCTAATGAAACACCGCAGGAGTATCTTCGCAGGTTTAGAGAGACTAAGAACCTTTGCTATTCATTGAACTTACCGGATGATCGGTTATGCGATGGCGATAGCGAGCATGCATGCAAATGTCGTCGTCGAGAAGTCGTTCGGGCATGGAATTTGATGACCTTGGTCAACTTTCACAGCACGCTGGCTGCTATGAGTAATCAAGCTCGGGGGTTCAAAAGAGATAACCGCTTCCAAAAGGGAAATGTTGCCATTGAAATGTATCAAAGTTTTCTGAAGAAGCGGCCGAGTATGATGATGATGATGACGAGATAGCCACAAACGAACCGACTTGGGCAAAGGAGCCTACTCAAGTTAGCCGCGTTGGTTGAGGCAACAAAAGGAACTTATGACTTTGATGTCTCCAAGTCCGATAAGCTCTTTGATCTGTTAGTAAGGGAAGGGACGCATTAAACTACCGGATGGACATCCTATGCTTGCGTCATGAAGGAAGTGAAAGACAAGAAGTATTGTGGTTATCACAACACTAATTCTCATTCCATTAATGATTGCCGAGTGTTCAGAGTGCGCGGATTCAAAAGGCTATCCAGGAGGGACATCCAAGTTCGATGGCAAGATGAAGATTGATGGTCAACCTTTTCCTCGAGAATATGATTTTGTTCTCTCTGTGAATATGGTTTTACGCGGATGATTCTAAAGGTAAAGGCAAGATGAAGGTGTTAACCTCCCTCGAGCAAGCAAAGAAGAATGGCACTGTCGACCCTGATCAGCAAATCACAAGTGAAGAGCTGAAACAAAAAGTTCGGTTCAAAAATAGCCGAACCGAAAGAGGGAAAGTTCCAAGCCTAGGGTAACATCGCGTATTTTGCTGAATAAATGGCAAAGGCAAAAGAACGGGAATACTATGAAGAACAAAGGTTTATAGAGGAACGCCGGAGATACGAAGAAGAGGTATACCGTAGAGAGCAAGAAGAGTATGTGAGAGAGATGGAGCGCTCATTGGGGGTGTTCATTCTTTAAACATTCTTTGAACGAAGGCTTGAAGTTGCCTGCTAGAAACAATTGCCCCGAATGCAGTGATCAATATTTCGGGTACAGGCAGTCTCGAGTCAACCGCCGACCGGTCCATGAAAGACTTGGAATGCAGTTTCCTAAGGACGATCGGCGCCTAAAAATAGACAGTTTTAAAAATCAGCCAAAGAAGAGGTTTGCAGATCAACGTTGGACTCATTATAAAGGATACAACGGAGGGGAAGGTCCCCATGAATATATCCGGCAAAAAGGACAGTGGTGCCCTCCGGACTGAGAAAGAGTCCAGAAGAGGAGAGTTCAACGCTTAAGGAACAAAGAACCGAAGCAAGCAGATGCTGAGGAGAAACCGATATGGCGCCCTAAGAAGAAACCCGATGAGCATGGACCCTCAGGTGATGCATGTATGGCTTTCTTCCTCCCATCAGAGTTTATAGCTCCTGAAAACCAAGACGTCCAAGAAGAAGTTTACTCTGATTTTGATGAGAGTGAGTTTCAAGATTTGATGGCTCAGCTGGTATTGACACAACAGGCAACTTTCGACAAACCGGCCAAATATCGTCACTTGAAGCCACTTTATATCGAAAAGGATACGTTAATGGCAAGCCTCGACTAAAATGTTTGGTTGATGGAGGGGCTGCTATCAATATCATGCATATACTACTTTCAGGAAGCTTGGAATGACAAGTGAAGACTTGTTAAAAACCGACATGGTTCTCAGAGACTTCGCTGGCAATCCTTCTGATACTCGAGGAGCTGTACATGTTAAGTTGATGATTGAATCAAAGACTTTGATCACTACTTTCTTTGTCATTGATGGCAAAGGGGCATACAGATTTGCTTTTGGGAAGAGACGGATCCATGCCAATTATTGCATCCCTTCAACCATGCACCAAATTCTTATTCAATGGGTTGGAGATGACATTGAGGTTGTCCACGCCGATGATTCCGTAAGTGTTGCCTTAGCTGCAGAGCCCGCTTATTGGGAATATGATGGCATTGATTGTTTTTCCCAAGAAAGTGTGGGGAGAAGGTCCTATGAATGTCTTCAACGAGGGATCAACAAATGATCCAAGCGGTCGGCTCTCACGAGTAATTTTAATGGGTAACCCAATCGATGGCAACAAAGAAAAGTTGGGGCATGATTTTATGTCGGCCGATAAGTTAAAAGAAATAGATGTTGGTGATGGTACTAAGCCAAAGCCGATGTACATTAGTGCAAGTTTGAATCGGAGTACAAATCACGGTTGATAACCCTTTTTAAAGGAATTCAAAGATTGTTTTGCACGGGATTATACGAGATACCCGGATTGGATCGCTCTATTGTTGAACATCGGTTACCTATTAAGTCCGGTTATCGTCCTTACAAACAACCTCCACGAAGGATCTATAAAGAGGAGGTATTGGCCGATGTGAAGAAAGAGATCGAAAGATTGTTGGAAGCAAATTTCATTCGGCCATACAGGTATGCAGAATGGATTTCAAATATAGTTCCTGTATACAAGAAGAATGGAAAGATGAGGGTATGTATAGACTTTAGAAATCTTAATAAAGCTACTCCGATGGATGGGTACCTAATGCCGGTTGCTGATTTGTTAGTAGACGCAGCGCCGGATATGAAATCATCGACTTCATGGATGAAAATGCGGTTATAACCAGATTTTCATGGCAATAGAAGATATCTCAAAGATAGCCTTCAGGTGCCCTGGGCATATTGGTTTATTTGAATGGATTGTCATGACATTTGGGTTAAAGAATGCCGGTGCAACCTATCAGCGAGCTATGAATTACATCTTTCATGAGTTGATTGGCAAAGTTGTAGAGATTTATATTGATGACGTGGTGGTCAAGTCTAGAAACCATGAAGGGCATTTAGCCGATTTGAGGAAGACTCGGAGTGCACTAGAAGACATGGTTTGAAAATGAATCCAAATAAATGTGCTTTTGGAGTCTCTACCGTGAGTTTTTGGGATTTCTTGTCCATAAAGGAGGGATTGAAGTTGGAAAAAAGAGCATGGAGGCAATAGACAAGGTTGTCCCTCCAACTAATCTTACGGAGTTACAATCACTGCTTGGCAAGATTAATTTTATGAGAAGATTTATATCTAATCTATCGAAAAGGGTCTTGCCTTTTTCTCCACTTTTGAAGCTCAAGAAAGATCAAGAATTCATATGGGGTGACGTACAACAAAAGGCTTTTGATGAAATCAAAGAATACATGAAGGCGCCACCAATCTTTGGGTACCTCCACAACTCGACAAGCCTTTCAAGTTATGCGTGGCGGCCGATAGTCTAACAATAGGATCGGCCCTCATACAAGAGTTTGAAGGAAAGGAGAGAGTGATAGCTTATCTTAGCCGAAAACTCTTGGATCTAGAAACAAGGTATTCGACTCTGAGAAAACTTTGTTTATGTGTGTATTACTCGTGTACCAAATTTTGGCACTATTTATTAAATGTCGAATGCGTGGTAGTTTCTAGTTTTGATGTAATAAAGCATATGCTATCGATGCCAATTTTGAATGGGAGGATTGGCAAGTGGATTTTTGCTTTATCGAGTTTGATTTAAGATATGAATCGGCAAAAGCGATAAAGGGTCAAATTATTGCTGATTTTATTACACAACATCGTGATCCTTCTATTGAGATGATAAGCATTGTGCCCTGGTTTTTATTCTTCGATGGTTCATCCTGTAGCAAAGGTGGTGGTGCTGGTATTCTCTTAATTTCTCCACAGGAGTAACTTTTTGAGTATGCTATTCCCATTGAATTTTATGTTACTAATAATCAAGCGGAGTATGAAGCATTGCTTAGAGGGCTTCGGCTTCTTATGGAGATAAAAGCTGTTGCTGTTGAAATCTTTGGAGATTCTGAGTTAGTAATCAACCAATTGACTGGCCAATATGAATGTAAGAATGATGTGTTAAGAGAATATTATGAAGAATGTCGGGAACTCTTGAAAAGCTTTCGAGTAGCAACCTTGCATCATATTCCTAGGGGGCACAATGAAGAAGCAAATAAGTTAGCTCAAGCTGCTTCTGGATATCGTGAAAATCAAGAAGTTCTCACTACAAATAAAGATGCTTCAGATGCTGATCAAGTGGTTGATGATTGGAGGTGTGAGATCGCCGGTTATCTGAAGGATCCGTCACAGAAAGCTTCCCGAAAGCTCAGGTATAAAGCCCTCAAGTTCGTGCTTCTTGATGATCAATTATATTATAAATCTATAGATGGTGTTACTTAAATGCTTGAGTCAAGAAGAGGCCAGAAAGGTGATGTATGAAGTGCACGAAGGACTATGTGGTGCACATCAATCAGCTTACCGAATGAAGTGGATAATTCGGAGAACTGGTTATTTTTTGCCAACCATGCTGGAAGATTGCTTTGAATATTATAAGGGATGTCATGATTGTCAAAAATTCGACAATATTCAGAAGGCTCCAGCATCTGCTATGAACCCAATAATCAAACCTTGGCCATTTCGAGGATGGGGTATAGATTTAATTGGTCAAATTCATCCCCCTTCGAGCAAAGGACATAAGTTTGTGCTCTTGGCCACGGATTATTTTATCAAGTGGGTTGAAGCTATTCCATTGAAGAAGGTCACGTCAGAAAATATGATCAGTTTTGTTAAAGAATATATAATTTATAGGTTTGGGATCCCTCAAACTATAACAACTGATCAAGGGACTTAGTTCACCTCCTCGGAGTTTTGTGACTTTGCCGAAGACATGGGAATCAAGTTGTATAATTCTTCTCCTTATTATGCACAAGCCAATGGCCAGGCAGAAGCATCAAATAAGATTATGATCAAGATCATTCAAAAGAAGATTGATGAGAAACCCAAAAGATGGCATTTGTTTCTTAATGAAGCGTTATGGGCTTACCGAATGGCTTGTCACGGGTCAACTTAAACATCTCCCTATGAGTTGGTTTATGGGCATCATGCTGTTTTACCATGGGAGTTGAAGACGGGATCAAGACGAGTTATGTTACAAAAAGAATTGGGAAAGGAAGATTATACGAATTTGATGGTAGACGAGTTAGAAGATTTGCATCAGATTCGTCTCAAAGCACTAGAAAACATTGAGAAAAACAAAATACGTGTCGCCAAGTATTATAACAAGAAAGTTAAAGTGAAACAGTTCGCAGAAGGTGATCTGGTTTGGAAGACTATACTGCCGATTGGATCAAAGGATAAAGCGTTCGGCAAATGGTCTCCGATTTGGGAAGAACCTTTTCGGGTAGATAAGTGTGTGCCTGGCAATGCATATATTTTGAAGACTTTGTTTGGAGAAGAATTTACCAGAACTATCAATGGACGATATCTTAAGAGATACTACCCCAGTGTTGAAGTTGGTTCATAAAGGAAATTTGAAATCAAATAGCCGATGAAACGACATCGCCTTTAGCTAAAAAATTAAGAAGTTGGCGGATAGCCGATACAGTTTGTATCGTCTTTAGTAAAAAATAGCCGAATGGATTGAAATTGACTTTGGCGTTCTGTCTGGTTGGTTTATCGGGAGAAGAGAAAGGCGAGGCCTTGAATGACAATACTGAGTGATACGTTAAATCATTTGCAACGCAAGCCTGAGATCTAATCGATTAAAGTGACGTCACCGCATTCGGGAAACATCATTCAGACTCGTTTTGATTCAGAAAACGCCGAAAAGTATCTGTTCGGCATTCGACACAGGAGTCATAAACAAGTACACATTCAGGAGACAATTTTATTATCCAATCCATAATTATAGACTACTCTTGGAATAACTTATTAAGAAACAGTATCGGGATTGGTAGATTCAAATGAGAGCAAAGAAAGATGATCTTCATAGTGCTCCAGACGCTCGTTGATGTCCTCAATTTCATGAGGAGGGCCGCCAGCGAAGCCGACGGCTTGGAAGGAGTAGTCCTCGCCGGTCCGGGAGGTCATCGCCGCCAGGCCGAGGGACACGCCAAGGTGCACACCTTGGATGACGGCCTGATCAACACGGCCATCCACAACATCCAAGCGTGCCTCGGCAGTCTCCCCCTGGGCATTCACCTTATCGGCTGCCCTATTCGCCGCCGCCTTCAAACGCTCATTCTCTCTGCAGAAAGCGCTGAGCGAGAAAAGCAAGTTAACACACGAAGGGGATTGAGATAGAAGGAATTTGTGCAGGGATGTCGAACCAGTGATGGCGTCGCAAAGCTGCTTGCGTTGATCCTCCCATTCGCTTGCGCGATGCCGAACTGTTTGGAGACGTCACCCGGCTCGTTCCGGGCTTCGTCCCCTCTCCTTGCGAACCTGAGCGCCTCCTCGTGGACGTCTGAGGGTCCTCTCCCTCCGATTCCGCCGGACCCGGGGTTGGCGTTGTAGGAGTTGTCGGACTCCGACGAACTCGACGAACCGGAGGAGCCGGAGACAGGGGACCGGGCTGGTGCGAGGTGCCGGTTGAGTCACCACCATCGGGGGAAGGAGGTGGTACTTGGCCGGTGATGACCCTCGCCCCGAGTAGATGAAGGAAATCGGGGTTAGGAGAGGAACATGAACCGTAAAGAAGCAACCGATTGATTCTCACCCGTGACGCCGACGGCGCGGTGCTCGGCTTCCCTCTGCCTTTCCCTCGGCAGGACGCTTGCCACGGTCATCGCCACTCACCATTGGAGCCCTAGAAACTAGATTGTTTTCTGGGATGATTTGAGCAGAGGAGTGAAGAAGACGGCGATGGAAGTGTATGACCGAGAATGATGAATAAAAATCGAAGAGGGGGTTTATTTATAAGTCGAAATGGAGATCGTGGCGTATGTTTCGGGGGTATCCCAAGCGGCACGAAGTAGGGTTTACTCCTTTTTAGGCCGTTCTACGGGATCGGGCCGAGGCTCGGCTAAATCAAAAGGCGACGGTTCAAAGAGAATCGGCTATTCTCCCAATCGGGAGACCTGAGGCGGTCGGTTATCCTTCTAATCGGAAAACTTGAAGCAATCGGTTATGTCATCAATCAGACAGAGATGAGAAGACCGAAACATAACGGGGAATGCAATTGCTCGTAAATGCAAAGATGATACGCATGAGTGTATTACAAGCCAATGCTTCAATTGCCTAGGAACAGTTTGATTGCATCTATGGCATCATTTCTAATTCGGCTGACTTCCTCTAGCACCTTCTTGTCGTCATCCTCAGAGCTTTGGATTCTGGTAAGCCTGGTTTTGATCTGCTGATTCTCCTTGATGACAGATGCTATCTTTGTTTTGGCTGCATCTATGGAGTTCGGCAAATTGGCAATTTTATCTTTGTGAGACTGGATTTTGGCATTCAATTGAACCAGTTGAGCTTCCAGCCTAGCCTTCTCCTCCTCCATAGTTTCCAGTTCAGGCTCTAAAGTTGCCAAGGATTGTTTAGCAGCCTGAATCTGGGAGTGCAGCTCTCTGGCTTCTTGTTTCTTCAACAGATTGTCACTCTGCAAGGCAGCTCTGGAGGCCATATTCTTGTTTGCTCTTCTGACCCTGCCAAGGTGATCATCAAGATGAGATGCAGATTCTAGGGGAACCTTGAGAGTTGGAGGGATTTCCTGGTCTATGAGTTCAACCAGGTCCCTGATCTGATCTGCATCTTGGACCAGAATGTTTATGTCCTTGGCTAGTAGGAGAGCTACTTCCCTTAATCGAGCTTGATTTTCTGTTGATAACCTTTGCTGAGAAGTAGTTTCTTCGCCTCCCTCGTTGATATACTCTTCAACTGTAAAGGAGTAACTGACAGTCGGCGGGATATCATCCTTTGAGGAAAAGAGGGGTTATTAGCCGATTGATCAAGTTTACTGAAGAATTCAGTAGAGCAAGGCACTACCTTTTGAACAGAATCTTCCTCAGTTTGGATTCTGTCCTGACTTGGTTGAGGACTCGACTGAATATCCAGAGATGGTGAGTTAGCGATGATGAGGAGAAGGTTCTTCGGCCATCCTATCTAGGAGTTGATCTGATACAAAGTGGCAGAATGTGAGTACTATTAGATGCGTCTAGGACAGGAAAACCAGATGATCAACTGAGAAAATATTACCTATATGGCCAGTAGCTTCCTGAATTCCTGCATCTTCAACAGAGGTCTGAGGAGAAATTTCAATGGTTGTTGAAGCATTGGCCGACCTTAAAAGTTTGACCTGTGGCTGCAGGCAGGAGAAATAAGCACAAAATTATTGCTTAAATGAGATTCAACAAAGGCTGACAAGGTCCACCTTAGGAGACAGTTTGGCTTTCCTGGATCTTGTTCTCCTGGGCACAGCAACAGCCTTGCTTGATTCAGCGGTGGCTTTCCTTTTGCTTTCTCCTCTTGAAGGTGCTGTGCCCAAAACCATTGGAGTTTTCATAAAGGCTGCCAAAGTGGAGGCATTAAACCCCAAAGCAGGAATAGGTCCAGCCTGGTAGTACTGAGCCACTTGAGTAGGAAGAATAGGCTCAATATCCTGTGAATGACAAAGTATTGAAAAAATCAGGAATGAATCCAATAGCTAGAGAAATTATGGGTACAAGAGAATCACCTCACTATCAGAGTCAAACTGAGCTTGCAGGTCTTGACATAGAGGATGCGCTGGTATGTTGAAAATGTGAGCACGCCACTCTTGCCACCAAGAGACAAACAAGGGATGGGCAACATCTATCAGCCCAAGAGGGGAAGGTTCATATACAGGCAGGTCCCATTCAAGTTCAAAAACTTTCTTGGCCTCCATGTCATCTTCTATTTTCTCTCTGTGCCTTATAGTTTTTGAGAAGAATAGCCTTGGGGGCAACTGCCCACACCCTAATTGCCTGGCCACCATGTTTGGGTTGTAGAATTCATAGGTGGGGTGCGGTAACCTCCCATGGTGAAATTCTGCCGCCGAGAACACAAGGCTTGATGAAAGAATTGAAGATCTCTCATGGATGGTTTGTCCGAACAACCAGGTCTCATAGCTAAACTTGCGAGCAGAGTCGGGGTTTTCATTCTCTCTCGTAGGGAAGCCGGATCACATTGTCAAAGCCTTTGAAGAACAGCTTGAATAGATGGCCAATGTCTATATCAATTATAATGGTGGATGCTTTGCCTCTCCATATGTCCGCAAGCTTTCTCTTTTCTTGCATCATCTTCAACATAATTAATCAAAGGAAGCCCAAATCATGAAGGTCCACAGAGACTATCCGGTGCATGTACAAATGCGACCACATCTGAACCAACCACCGGGGGCCATTTACACGTGAATTTCTCCATCTTTGGTGCATCCGGGCGTGGTTTGATGCATCATATGGTAAACAAAGACCCAAAAGGTACTTGCCTAAGGGGATCAAGGTGCCCTGCGGCCAGTTCTTCACCATTACCATGTGATTCAGGGGTTGGCTCGTTAGATCTACCACAAAAGATGAATCTGCACAGCCACATATTCATGAAAGCTTTATATTCTTTGTCAGCCACGGCACCGGTTGACATGTAAGTTTGGATGTATTTTGCCCATCCAACTCCCCGACTTGACCCTTACGGTTGCTATTGCTTTTGTACTTTGAAGGGTACACTGGTGCTGTCACGTTTAGGCCAGTCATCATGAAGATATCTGCTAGAGTGAGAGACATTGGGCCATGACCGAAGATAAAAGCATTGGCCGCATCAGACCAGAAATGGGTAGCTGCTATCAAGAGAGAGTCGTTCCTAGGGGTCTCTGACAAGGATAGCTCCAAGCAATGCTGAATATCTTGAGTTTCCCAGTGACTGCTGCTCTTGTTCAGAATTCTCCGGTACCAATCTCTCCATCCAGCAATTGGGGGAAACGGCCAAGTCTTGAAGGTATTCAGCCACTGATTCGGCGGGGTAACTCCAGATTTGAAAGGGATCCTCAGAGTTTCCTTCTCGACAAACTCAATCGGGTTGGCATCTCCCATCGGGCCGAGGAAATAAGAATTTGGGTTCGCCGCATAGGGAATCAAGATCTCATCCTTGTATTCCTTCAAAGAACGATGCAATCGAAGAAAGCAAATCAAAAGGGGCGCGAGAATCGGTAAAGAAATTGCCGAATATGTGAGAGAAAAACGAGATTACCTCTGCTCGAACTCCATCTTGGGTCGCCATTGGAGATCTAAAGTGGGATTCAAACTTGGATCGAGGAATTCAGCCGAGTGGCGGCCGCGAGTTTGAAATGTGTTGACCTAAATGAGAAAAGAGTTTGTGATCAATTTCGAGAATAAAATCACTTTTATCCCGAAATTGAGGGAGCATGTGTTAACACTGGATTTTGGTAAAGGCCGAGAATATGACAGGAGGGCCAGTACATGGCAGGCTCACGAGAAGCAAGTGTTCGGGAGCATTCGGCAAGCCTTCATTCGGTGACTGGGGCAATTCGGCAAGTGTCCTGCGGGTCGGCCGACTGGGCGATTCGGTAAGCACTCATGCGGTCGGCTATCCTTGAAGGTGGTTGCTCCATTCGGGAAGTAAAAGGTGGCAAGTGAGAAGCCGAATAAAAAGCGAGAAACGTAACGATCAAGGACTCCGAGGAAGACCATAGCTAAAGGATCGCCATGTTTTTGAGTTACCTTTAATACATTGTGTAATCGTAATCTCGTAGGATTCATGTTATGTCCGAGGTATAAATATGAAGTCTTGACCATTGTAAAGGGAATTCACAATCAAATCAATACAACCGGCCCGTACCAAGTTTTCGAGTTCTTTGTCGTGTCGCCGAGTTCTTCGAGAGGAGCCATCGATCCGTCGACCTCCGTAAGTACCGGCAACCTTGCTATCATGTCTAGTATCATGCGGTGGATTTAGATATTGATGCAAGTAGTCTTGTTTGTCTCGACCGGATGGCCGTGCGGCAAGCATCTGCTTGACGATCAAGAAGTCTTTGCTTATGCTTTGTTTATCTCGACTAGATGGCCATGCGGCGGCAAAGGCCCGCTTGATAGCTTAGCGAAGCAAGATAGTTATCGGCTCTATTAGACTTGGCAAAATCTAATAGATTCATTAAGTTATCACATGTTGCATGCGTTTAATGTTTTTACATATTTGTAACACTCTTTTGCCCAATCTAGATTGGTTGGTTTCGACTCTTTTACTTTTATAGGTCTATTTACCTTCTAACGTTCTTACTCTTTTATTACTATGATAAATAGATCTCATGCTTATGTAGCCGAATTAGATTAATCTAGATTGTTACATGTTGTGGGTTCTTGCACGTTAGAAACGTTTAGACTTTGATAGGACTAGGTATCGTGCGGCAGATATAAATTCTTGATTGGTTTACTCGTGATGGCTTGTATATTCCTTCTTCATGGACCCCGGCTCGACTGAATTGCCGAGTTTGGTTATACTTTAACTTGTAGTCAATTTTCACTTGTTCGAACATGTCTTCTCATGCATGCGCGTTCGGCAATTAATGCTTTACGCGTTTTGTCTTCATATTAGCCGAATGAATCATATGCATGATTGGCAGACAGCTTCTATAGCTGTATGTCGTCGTAAGTGGCTTCAGGGCCGTATATACGGAACTGCATGCGGTTATATCCGACGCGTTCCGATTTTGTATTTAACAATCTTTTGTCCCTTGTCACTTTTCAGGATAAACTGACTGGCACGCTTCCGGATCTCCAAACCGTCCGGGCACCCGATTGAAGCCACGCTTTCCGGCTTGCTGTGTGTGAGGCACGGTACGTCACGTTTCGTGTCAATACACTTTTTGGCACGCCCAGTGGGACCTCGTCGTTCAAGATGTCTGAAATCAACAACAATCACGTTCTGGATGTGACTTTAGATGAATTGCCCGAGAATTCAAGGGAGTTGGTGCAACAAGCATGCAATCGGTTTCAAAGAAAAATGTTTGATATCCTTCTCCAAGAACAAAAGCAATAAGGTCTTCCAGAAACAATCGTTGCCAAGGGTTGTTCTTCCACATCAATCTGATTACACCAAGAAGAAGAGGCTCAAAAGGTGTCGAGTTGGTTCACAAGGCTTTGGGAGAAACTATTACAAATCATAATACTGACCTTCTTGAACACCTTTCGTGCAATCATGGTTAGCACTTTCGCCCAACGGCGATAAGTATTTTGAAGAGAATGCAGGACCAATCCGCGGACCAACACTTTTCAATCCACCAAAGTACCAAGAAAAGCCTGCCGGAGATGAGGGAGCATCTGGCTCAAATAAAGGTGAAACAGCACCACATGAGAGACAACAGCCTCCTACTTATGGCCAGGTAACATTTGGTACAACCGAAGACGTACCCCCATCGACTTTCAAAGTATCTCCAAAGATCAAACAGTTGCGTAGGAATATGTATGGAGATGGATATCGAGTTTACGATTATACCGCTCGGATGCGTTGCCCAATCCAGGGTACAAAAGTGCATCAGGAATACCTTCTGGAAGGCAAACACGTGGAACTCCAAATTCATACGCCGATCCGATAATGCACGGATGGCTGATATGATGCAAAGATCGGCCGGGCTTAAAGCCAAAAAATCGCCTTATTCATACAAGTCTCCTTATCCGAATGGTATAATAGAGTAGCACTTCCTTCAAGAGTAAAGCCTCCAAATGAGACTTGACTAAGTTTTCTGGTCAAGATGATACTAGCACCTTGGAGCATATCAGTAGGTACTTGATGCAGCTTGGGGAGGCTTCCACAGATGAAGCTTGGAGGATTCGGTATTTTTCTTTATCTCTCACAGGGCCAGCCTTTACATGGTTTACCTCATTGCCCCGCCCATTCCATTGGTACGTGGGGCGTAACTAGAACAAAAGTTCCATGCGTACTTCTTCACCGGCACTAATGAAAAGAAGCTAGTCGATCTCATGAGTCCGAGACAGAGAGCTAATGAAACACCGCAGAATATCTTCGCAGTTTAGAGAGACTAAGAACCTTTGCTATTCATTGAACTTACCGGATGATCGGTTGCACGGGATGGCGATAGCAGTGCATGCATGCGTTAAATGTCGAAAGAAGTCGTTCGGCATGGAATTTGATGACCTTGGTCAACTTTCACAAAATTTGGCTATGAGTAATCAAGCTTAGGGGTTCAAAAGAGATAACCGCTTCCAAAAGGGAAATGTTGCCAAAATGTATCAAAGTTTTCTCGAAGAAGCGGCCGAGTATGATGATGATGACGAGATAGCCGCAAAATTTAACCGACTTGGGCAAAGGAGCCTACTCAAGTTAGCCGGCGTTGGTTGAGGCAACAAAAAGGAACTTATGACTTTGATGTCTCCAAGTCCGATAAGCTCTTTGATCTGTTAGTAAGGGAAGGGCGCATTAAACCGCCGATGGACATCCTATGCCGCAAGCGTCCCGAAGGAGTGAAAGACAAGAAGTATTGTGGTTATCACAACACTAATTCTCATTCCATTAATGATTGCCGAGTGTTCGAGTGTGGATTCAAAAGGCTATCCAGGAGGGACATCTGAAGTTCGATGGCAAGATGAAGATTGATGGTCAACCTTTTCCTCAGAATATGATTTCGTTCTCTGTGAATATGGTTTCTGCGGATGATTCTAAAGGTAAAGGCAAGATGAAGGTGTTAACCTCTGACAGAGCAAAGAAGAATGGCACTGTCGACCCTGATCAGCAAATCACAAGTGAAGAGCTGAAACAAAAAGTTCGGTTCAAAAATAGCCGAACCGAAAGAGGGGAAAGTTCCAAGCCTAGGGTAACATCGCGTATTTTGCTGAATAAATGGCAAAGGCAGCAAGAACGGGAATACTATGAAGAACAAAGGTTTATAGAGGAACGCCGGAGATACGAAGAAGAGGTATACCGTAGAGAGCAAGAAGAGCATGTGAGAGAGATGGAGCAGTTCTCATTGGGGGTGTTCATTCTTTAAACATTGCCGAACGAAGGCTTGAAGTTGCCTGCTAGAAACAATTGCCCCGAATGCGTGATCGCATTTCGAATGCAGGCAGTCTCGAGTCAACCACCGACCGGTCCATGAAAGACTTGGAATGCAGTTTCCTAAGGACGATCGGCGTCTAAAAATAGACAGTTTTGAAAATCAGCCAAGGAAGAGGTTTGCAGATCAACGTTGGACTCATTATAAAGGATACAACGGAGGAGAAGGTCCCCATGAATATATATGGCAAAAAGGACAGTGGTGCCCTCCAGGACTGAGAAAGAGTCAGAAGAGGAGAGTTCAACGCTTAAGGAACAAAGAACTGAAGCAAGCAGATGCTGAGGAGAAACCGATATGGCGCCCTAAGAAGAAACCCGATGAGCATGGACCCTCAGGTGATGCATATATGGGTTTCTTCCTCCCATCAGAGTTTATAGCTCCTAAAAACCAAGACGTCCAAGAAGAAGTATACTCTGATTTTGATGAGAGTGAGTTTCAAGATTTGATGGCTCAGCTGGTATTGACACAACAGGCAACTTTCGATAAACCAGCCAAATATCGTCACTTGAAGCCACTTTATCTGAAAGGATACGTTAATGGTAAGCCTCTGACTAAAATGTTTGTTGATGGAGGGGCTGCTATCAATATCATGCCATATACTACTTTCAGGAAGCTTGGAATGACAAGTGAAGACTTGTTAAAAACCGACATGGTTCTCAAAGACTTCTCTGGCAATCCTTCTGATACTCGAAGAGCTGTACATGTTGAGTTGATGGTTGGATCAAAGACTTTGATCGCTACTTTCTTTGTCATTGATGGCAAGGGGGCATACAGTTTGCTTTTGGGAAGAGACTGGATCCATGCCAATTGCTGCATCCCTTCAACCATGCACCAAATTCTTATTCAATGGGTTGTAGATGACATTGAGGTTGTCCACGCCGATGATTCCGTAAGTGTTGCTGCTGCAGAGCCCGCTTATTGGGAATATGATGGCATTGATTGTTTTTCCCAAAGTGTGGGGAGAAGGTCCCGTGAATGTCTTCAACAAGGGATCAACAAAATGATCCAAGCGATCGGCTCTCACAAGTAATTTTTAATGGGTAACCCAATCGATGGCAACAAAGGAAAGTTGGGGCATGGTTTTATGTCGGCCGATAAGTTAGAAGAAATAGATGTTGGTGATGGTACTAAGCCAAGGCCGATGTACATTAGTGCAAGTTTGAATCCGAGTACAAATCACGCTTGATAACCCTTTTAAAGGAATTCAAAGATTGTTTTGCCCGGATTATACTGAGATGCCCGGATTGGATCGCTCTATTGTTGAACATCGGTTACCTATTAAGTCCGGTTATCGTCCTTACAAACAACCTCCACGAAGGATCTATAAAGAGGAGGTATTGGCCGATGTTAAGGAAGAGATCGAAAAGATTGTTGGAAGCAAATTTCATTCGGCCATGCGGTATGCGTAATGGATTTCAAATATAGTTCCCGTATACAAGAAGAATGGAAAGATGAGGGTATGTATAGACTTTAGAAATCTTAATAAAGCTACTCCGATGGATGGGTAGCCAATGCCGGTTGCTGATTTGTTAGTAGACGCAGCGGCCAGATATAAAATCATCAGCTTCATGGATGGAAATACCGGTTATAACCAGATTTTCATGGCAATAGAAGATATCTCAAAGACACCTTCAGATGCCCTAGGCATATTGGTTTATTTGAATGGATTGTCATGACATTTGGGTTAAAGAATGTCGGTGCAACCTATCAGCGAGCTATGAATTATATCTTTCATGAGTTGATTGGCAAAGTTGTAGAGATTTATATTGATGACGTGGTGGTCAAGTCTAGAAACCATGAAGGGCATTTAGCCGATTTGAGGAAGACTCTGGAGTGCACTAGAAGACATGGTTTGAAAATGAATCCAAATAAATGTGCTTTCGGAGTCTCGGCTGGTGAGTTTTTGGAATTTCTTGTCCATAAAGGAGGGATTGAAGTTGGAAAAAAGAGCATGGAGGCAATAGACAAGGTTGTCCCTCCAACTAATCTTACGGAGTTACAATCACTGCTTGGCAAGATTAATTTTATGAGAAGATTTATATCCAATCTATCAGAAAGGGTCTTGCCTTTTTCTCCACTTTTGAAGCTCAAGAAAGATCAAGAATTCATATGGGGTGACGTACAACAAAAGGCTTTTGATGAAATCAAAGAATACATGAAGGCGCCACCAATGCTGGTACCTCCACAACTCGACAAGCCTTTCAAGTTGTACGTGGCGGCCGATAGTCTAACAATAGGATCGGCCCTCATACAAGAGTTTGAAGGAAAGGAGAGAGTGATAGCTTATCTTAGCCGAAAACTCTTGGATCCAAAACAAGGTATTCGCTCTGAGAGAAACTTTGTTTATGTGTGTATTACTCGTGTACCAAATTTTGGCTCTATTTATTAAATGTCGAATGCGTGGTAGTTTCTAGTTTTGATGTAATAAAGCATATGCTATCGATGCCAATTTTGAATGGGAGGATTGGCAAGTGGATTTTTGCTTTATCAGAGTTTGATTTAAGATATGAATCGGCAAAAGCGATAAAGGGTCAAATTATTGCTGATTTTATTACACAACATCGTGATCCTTCTATTGAGATGATAAGCATTGTGCCCTGGGTTTTATTCTTCGATGGTTCATCCTGTAGCAAAGGTGGTGGAGCTGGTATTCTCTTAATTTCTCCACAGGGAGTAACTTTTGAGTATGCTATTCCCATTGAATTTTATGTTACTAATAATCAAGCGGAGTATGAAGCATTGCTTAGAGGGCTTCGGCTTCTTATGGAGATAAAAGTCATTCTTTGTTGAAATCTTTGGAGATTCTGAGTTAGTAATCAACCAATTGACTGGCCAATATGAATGTAAGAATGATGTGTTAAGAGAATATTATGAAGAATGTCGGGAACTCTTGAAAAGCTTTCGAGTAGCAACCTTGCATCATATTCCTAGGGGGCACAATGAAGAAGCAAATAAGTTAGCTCAAGCTGCTTCTGGATATCGTGAAAATCAAGAAGTTCTCACTACAAATAAAGATGCTTCAGATGCTGATCAAGTGGTTGATGATTGGAGGTGTGAGATCGCCGGTTATCTGAAGGATCCGTCACAGAAAGCTTCCCGAAAGCTCAGGTATAAAGCCCTCAAGTTCGTGCTTCTTGATGATCAATTATATTATAAATCTATAGATGGTGTTACTTAAATGCTTGAGTCAAGAAGAGGCCGAGAAAGGTGATGTATGAAGTGCACGAAGGACTATGTGGTGCACATCAATCGCCTTACCGAATGAAGTGGATAATTCGGAGAACCGGTTATTTTTGGCCAACCATGCTGGAAGATTGCTTTGAATATTATAAGGGATGTCATGATTGTCAAAAATTCGACAATATTCAGAAGGCTCCAGCATCTGCTATGAACCCAATAATCAAACCTTGGCCATTTCGAGGATGGGGTATAGATTTAATTGGTCAAATTCATCCCCCTTCGAGCAAAGGACATAAGTTTGTGCTCTTGGCCACGGATTATTTTATCAAGTGGGTTGAAGCTATTCCATTGAAGAAGGTCACGTCGAAAAATATGATCGGTTTTGTTAAAGAATATATAATTTATAGGTTTGGGATCCCTCAAACTATAACAACCGATCAAGTGACTTAGTTCACCTCCTCGGAGTTTTGTGACTTTGCCAAGACATGGGAATCAAGTTGTATAATTCTTCTCCTTATTATGCACAAGCCAATGGCCGAGTAAAGCATCAAATAAGATTATGATCAAGATCATTCAAAAGAAGATTGATGAGAAACCCAAAAGATGGTATTTGTTTCTTAATGAAGCGTTATGGGCTTACCGAATGGCTTGTCACGGGTCAACTTAAACATCTCCCTATGAGTTGGTTTATGGGCATCATGCCGTTTTTACCATGGGAGTTGAAGATGGGATCAAGACGAGTTATGTTACAAAAAAGAATTGGGAAAGGAAGATTATACGAATTTGATGGTAGACGAAGTTAGAAGATTTGCATCGATTCGTCTCAAAGCACTAGAAAACATTGAGAAAAACAAAAATACGTGTCGCCAAGTATTATAACAAGAAAGTTAAAGTGAAACAGTTCGCAGAAGGTGATCTGGTTTGGAAGACTATACTGCCGATTGGATCAAAGGATAAAGCGTTCGGCAAATGGTCTCCGATTTGGGAAGAACCTTTTCGGGTAGATAAGTGTGTGCCTAGCAATGCATATATTTTGAAGACTTTGTTTGGAGAAGAATTTACCAGAGCTATCAATGGACGATATCTTAAGAGATACTACCCCAGTGTTGAAGTTGGTTCATAAAGGGAATTTGAAATCAAATAGCCGATGAAACGACATCGCCTTTAGCTAAAAAATTAAGAAGTTGGCGGATAGCCGATACAGTTTGTATCGTCTTTAGTAAAAAATAGCCGAATGGATTGAAATTGACTTTGGCGTTCTGTCTGGTTGGTTTATCGGGAGAAGAGAAAGGCGAGGCCTTGAATGACAATACTGAGTGATACGTCAAATCATTTGCAACGCAAGCCTGAGATCTAATCGATTAAAGTGACGTCACCGCATTCGGGAAACATCATTCAGACTCGTTTTGATTCAGAAAACGCCGAAAAGTATCTGTTCGGCATTCGACACAGGAGTCATAAACAAGTACACATTCAGGAGACAATTTTATTATCCAATCCATAATTATAGACTACTCTTGGAATAACTTATTAAGAACAGACTGGGGATTGGTAGATTCAGCGAGAGCAGCAGCATGATCTTCATAGTGCTCCAGACGCTCGTTGATGTCCTCAATTTCATGAGGAGGGCCGCCAGCGAAGCCGACGGCTTGGAAGGAGTAGTCCTCGCCGGTCCGGGAGGTCATCGCCGCCAGGCCGAGGGACACGCCAAGGTGCACACCTTGGATGACGGCCTGATCAACACGGCCATCCACAGCATCCAAGCGTGCCTCGGCAGTCTCCCCCTGGGCATTCACCTTATCGGCTGCCCTATTCGCCGCCGCCTTCAAACGCTCATTCTCTACAGAAAGCGCTGAGCGAGAAAAGCAAGTTAACACACGAAGGGGATTGAGATAGAAGGAATTTGTGCAGGGATGTCGAACCAGTGATGGCGTCGCAAAGCTGCTTGCGTTGATCCTCCCATTCGGCTTGCGCGATGCCGAACTGTTTGGAGACGTCACCCAGCTCGTTCTGGGCTTCGTCCCTCTCCTTGCGGAACCTGAGCGCCTCCTCGTGGACGTACAGAGGGTCCTCTCCCTCCGATTCCACCGGACCCCAGGGGTTGGCGTTGTAGGAGTTGTCGGACTCCGACGAACTCGACGAACCGGAGGAGCCGGAGACAGGGACCGGCTGGTCCGAGGTGCCCGGTTGAGTCACCACCATCGGGGGAAGGAGGTGGTACTGGCCAGTGATGACCCTCGCCCTGAGTAGATGAAGGAAATCAGGGTTAGGAGAGGCACGAACCGTAAAGAAGCAACCGATTGATTCTCACCCGTGACGCTGACGGCGCGGTGCTCGGCTTCCCTCTGCCTTTCCCTCGGCAGGACGCTTGCCACGGTCATCGCCACTCGCCATTGGAGCCTTAGAAACTAGATTGTTTTCTGGGATGATTTGAGCAGAGGAGTGAAGTGACGGCGATGGAAGTGTATGACTGAGAATGATGAATAAAAATCGAAGAGGGGGTTTATTTATAAGTCGAAATGGAGATCGTGGCGTATATTTCGGGGTATCCCAAGCGACAAGTAGGGTTTACTCCTTTTTAGGCCGTTACGGACCGGGCCGAAGGCTCGGCTAAATCAAAAGACGACGGTTCAAAGAGAATCGGCTATTCTCCCAATCGGGAGACCTGAGGCGGTCGGTTATCCTTCTAATCGGAAAAACTTGAAGCAATCGGTTATGTCATCAATCGATGCAGATGAGAAGACCGAAACATAACAGGGAATGCAATTGCTCAGAAATGCAGTATGATACGCATGAGTGTATTACAAGCCAATGCTTCAATTGCCTAGGAACAGTTTGATTGCATCTATGGCATCATTTCTAATTCGGCTGACTTCCTCTAGCACCTTCTTGTCGTCATCCTCGAGCTTTGGATTCTGGTAAGCCCGGGTTTTGATCTGCTGATTCTCCTTGATGACAGATGCTATCTTTGTTTTGGCTGCATCTATGGAGTTCGGCAAATTGGCAATTTTATCTTTGTGAGACTGGATTTTGGCATTCAATTGAACCAGTTGAGCTTCCAGCCTAGCCTTCTCCTCCTCCATAGTTTCCAGTTCAGGCTCTAAAGTTGCAAGGATTGTTTAGCGGCTGAATGCGGGGAGTGCAGCTCTCGGCTTCTTGTTTCTTCAACAGATTGTCACTCGCAAGGCAGCTCTGGAGGCCATATTCTTGTTTGCTCTCTTCGACCTGCCCAAGGTGATCATCAAGATGAGATGCAGATTCTAGGGGAACCTTGAGAGTTGGAGGGATTTCCCGTCTATGAGTTCAACCAGTCCCCGATCCGATCTGCATCTTGGACCGTAATGTTTATGTCCTTGGCCGGTAGGGAGAGCTACTTCCCTTAATCGAGCTTGATTTTCTATTGATAACCTTTTGCCGAGAAGTAGTTTCTTCGCCTCCCTCGTTGATATACTCTTCAACCGTAAAGGAGTAACCGACAAATCGGCGGGATATCATCCTTTGAGGAAAAGAGGGGTTATTAGCCGATTGATCAAGTTTATCAAGAATTCAAGAGAGCAAGGCACTACCTTTTGAACAGAATCTTCCTCGCTTTGGATTCTGTCCCGACTTGGTTGAGGACTCGACCAATATCCGTAGATGGTGAGTTAGCAAAGATGATGAGGAGAAGGTTCTTCGGCCATCCTATCTAGGAGTTGATCCGATACAAAGTGGCGTAATGTGAGTACTATTAGATGCGTCTAGGACAGAAAACCGAGATGATCAACTCGAGAAAATATTACCTATATGGCCGGTAGCTTCCCAATTCCTGCATCTTCAACAGAGGCCCGAGGAGAAATTTCAATGGTTGTTGAAGCATTGGCCGACCTTAAAAGTTTGACCTGTGGCTGTAGGCAGGAGAAATAAGCACAAAATTATTGCTTAAATGAGATTCAACAAAGGCTGACAAGGTACACCTTAGGAGACAATTTGGTTTTCTTGGATCTTGTTCTCCTGGGCACAGCAACATCCTTGCTTGATTCAGCGGTGGCTTTTCTTTTGCTTTCTCCTCTTGAAGGTGCTGTGCCCAAGACCATTGGAGTTTTCATAAAGGCTGCCAAAGTGGAGGCATTAAAACCCAAAGCAGGAATAGGTCCAAATTGGTAGTACCGAGCCACTTGAGTAGGAAGAATAGGCTCAATATCCCGTGAATGATAAAGTATTGAAAAAATCAGAATGAATCCAATAGCTAGAGAAATTATGGGTACAAGAGAATCACCTCACTATCAGAGTCAAACTGAGCTTGCAGGTCTTGACATAGAGGATGCGCTGGTATGTTGAAAATGTGAGCACGCCACTCTTGCCACCAAGAGACAAACAAGGGATGGGCAACATCTATCAACCCAAGAGGGGAAGGTTCATATACTGAGCGTCCCATTCAAGTTCAAAAACTTTCTTGGCCTCCATGTCATCTTCTATTTTCTCTCTCTGTGCCTTATAGTTTTTGAGAAGAATAGCCTTGGGGGCAACCGCCCACACCCTAATTGCCCGGCCACCATGTTTGGGTTGTAGAATTCATAGGTGGGGTGCAAGAACCTCCCATGGTGAAATTCCCAACCTACGAAACACAAGGCTTGATGAAAGAATTGAAGATCTCTGTGGATGGTTTGTCCGAACAACCAGCCTCATAGCTAAACTTGCGAGGCGTAGTCGGGTTTTCATTCTCTCTCGTAGGGAAGCCAGATCACATTGTCAAAGCCTTTGAAGAAATTTTGAATAGATGGCCAATGTCTATATCAATTATAATGGTGGATGCTTTGCCTCTCCATATGTCCGGCAAGCTTTCTCTTTTCTTGCATCATCTTCAACATAATTAATCAAGGGAAGCCCAAATCATGAAGGTCCACAGAGACTATCTCGGAACATGTACAATTGCGCCCACATCCGAACCAACCACCGGGGGCCATTTACACGTGAATTTCTCCATGCTTTGGCGCATCCGGGCAAAGTGGTTTGATGCATCATATGGTAAACAAAGACACCAAAAAGGTACTTGCCTAAGGGGATCAAGGTGCTCGCAGCCGGTTCTTCACCATTACCATGTGATTCGAGGGGTTGGCTCATTAGATCTACCACAAAAGATGAATCTGCACACCACATATTCATGAAAGCTTTATATTCTTTGTCAGCCACGGCACCAGTTGACATGTAAGTTTGGATGTATTTTGCCCATCCAACTCCCCGACTTGATTGCCTTTCGGTTGCTATTGCTTTTGTACTTTGAAGGGTACACCGGTGTCACACGTTTAGGCCAGTCATCATGAAGATATCTGCTAGAGTGAGAGACATTGGGCCATGACCGAAGATAAAAGCATTGGCCGCATCGGACCAGAAATGGGTAGTTGCTATCAAGAGAGAGTCGTTCCTAGGGGTCTCGACAAGGATAGCTCTAAGCAATGCTTGAATATCTTGAGTTTCCCAAAGGATCTTTGCTCTTGTTTAGAATTCTCCGGTACCAATCTCTCCATCCAGCAATTGGGGGAAACGGCCAAGTCTTGAAGGTATTCAGCCACTGATTCGGCGGGGTAACTCCAGATTTGAAAGGGATCCTCAGAGTTTCCTTCTCGACAAACTCAATCGGGTTGGCATCTCCCATCGGGCCGAGGAAATAAGAATTTAGGTTCGCCGCATAGGGAATCAAGATCTCATCCTTGTATTCCTTCAAAGAACGATGCAATCGAAGAAAGCAAATCAAAAGGGGGCAGAGAATCGGTAAAGAAATTGCCGAATATGTGAGAGAAACGAGAGATTACCTCTGGAACTCCATCTTGGGTCGCCATTGGAGATCTAAAGTGGGATTCAAACTTGGATCGAGGAATTCAGGCTGAGTGGCGGCTGCGAGTTTGAACAGTGTTGACCTAAATGAGAAAAGAGTTTGTGATCAATTTCAGAATAAAATCACTTTTATCCCGAAATTGAGGGAGCATGTGTTAACACTGGATTTTGGTAAAGGCCGAGAATATGACAGGAGGGCCAGTACATGGCAGGCTCACGAGAAGCAAGTGTTCAGGAGCATTCGGCAAGCCTTCATTCGGCTGACTCTGGGCAATTCGGCAAGTGTCCCTGCGGTCGGCTGACTCTGGGCGATTCGGTAAGCACTCATGCGGTCGGCTATCCTTGAAGGTGGTTGCTCCATTCGGGAAGTAAAAGGTGGCAAGTGAGAAGCCGAATAGAAAGCGAGAAACGTAACGATCAAGGACTCCGAGGAAGACCATAGCTAAAGGATCGCCATGTTTTTTGAGTTACCTTTAATACATTGTGTAATCGTAATCTCGTAGGATTCATGTTATGTCCAGGGTATAAATATAAACTCTTGACCATTGTAAAGGGAATTCACAATCAAATCAATACAACCGGCCCCGTACCAAGTTTTCGAGTTCTTTGTCGTGTCGTCGAGTTCTTCGAGAGGAGCCATCGATCCGTCGACCTCCGTAAGTACCGGCAACCTTGCTATCATGTCTAGTATCATGCGGTGGATTTAGATATTGATGCAAGTAGTCTTGTTTGTCTCGACCGGATGGCCGTGCGGCAGGCATCTGCTTGACGATCAAGAAGTCTTTGCTTATGCTTTGTTTATCTCGACTAGATGGCCATGCGGCAGGCGTCCGCTTGATAGCTTAGCGAAGCAAGATAGTTATCGGCTCTATTAGACTTGGCAAAATCTAATAGATTCATTAAGTTATCACATGTTGCATGCGTTTAATGTTTTTACATATTTGTAACACTCTTTTGCCCAATCTAGATTGGTTGGTTTCGGCTCTTTACTTTTATAGGTCTATTTACCTTCTAACGTTCTTACTCTTTTATTACTATGATAAATAGATCTCATGCTTATGTAGCCGAATTAGATCAATCTAGATTATTACATGTTGTGGGTTCTTGCACGTTAGAAACGTTTAGACTTTGATAGGACTAGGTATCGTGCGGCGTATATAAATTCTTGATTGGTTTACTCGTGATGGCTTGTATATTCCTTCTTCATGGACCCCGGCTCGACTGAATTGCCGAGTTTGGTTATACTTTAACTTGTAGTCAATTTTCACTTGTTCGAACATGTCTTCTCATGCATGCGCGTTCGGCAATTAATGCTTTACGCGTTTTGTCTTCATATTAGCCGAATGAATCATATGCATGATTGGCGCATGCGGCTTCTATAGTCGTATGTCGTCGTAAGTGGCTTCAGGGGGGCGTATATACGGAACTGTGCGGTCTTATCCTAAGACGCGTTCGATTTTATATTTAACAATCTTTTGTCCCTTGTCACTTTTCGGGATAAACCGACCGGCACGCTTCCGATCTCCAAACCGTCCCGGCACCCGATTGAAGCCACGCTTTCCGGCTTGTCGTGTGTGAGGCACGGTGCGTCACGTTTCGTGTCAAACACTTTTTGGCACGCCAGGTGGGACCTCGTCGTTCAAGATGTCTGAAATCAACAACAATCACGTTCTGGATGTGACTTTGGATGAATTGCCCGAGAATTCAAGGGAGTTGGTGCAACAAGCATGCAATCAGTTTCAGCAAAAATGTTTGATATCCTTCTCCAAGAACAAAAGCAATAAGGTCTTCCAGAAACAATCGTTGCCAAGGGTTTTTCTTCCACATCAATCTGATTACACTGAAGAAGAAGAGGCTCAAAAGGTGTCGAGTTGGTTCACAAGGCTTTGGGAGAAACTATTACAAATCATAATACGACCTTCTTGAACACCTTTCGTGCAATCATGGTTAGCACTTTCGCCCAACTACCGATAAGTATTTTGAAGAGAATGCAGGACCAATCCGCGGACCAACACTTTTCAATCCACCAAAGTACCAAGAAAAGCCCCGGAGATGAGGGAGCATCCGGCTCAAATAAAGGTGAAACAAAGACCACATGAGAGACAACGACCTCCTACTTATGGCCGGTAACATTTGGTACAACCGAGACGCACCCCCATCGGCTTTCAAAATATCTCCAAATCAAACAGTTTGCGTAGGAATATGTATGGAGATGGATATCGAGTTTATCGATTATACCGCTCTGGATGCGTTGCCCAATCCAGGGTACAAAAGTGCATCAGGAATACCTTCTGGAAGGCAAACACGTGGAACTCCAAATTCATACGTCGATCTGATAATGCACAGGATGGCTGATATGATGCAGCATCAGTTCGGCTTAAAGCCAAAAAATCAGTCTTATTCATACAAGTCTCCTTATCCGTAATGGTATAATAGAGTAGCACTTCCTTCAAGAGTAAAGCCTCCAAATGACTTGACTAAGTTTTCTGGTCAAGATGATACTAGCACCTTGGAGCATATCAGTAGGTACTTGATGCAGCTTGGGGAGGCTTCCACAGATGAAGCTTGGAGGATTCGGTATTTTCCTTTATCTCTCACAGGGCCAGCCTTTACATGGTTTACCTCATTGCCTGCCCATTCCATTGGTACGTGGGCGTAACTAGAACGTAAGTTCCATGCGTACTTCTTCACCGGCACTAATGAAAAGAAGCTAGTCGATCTCATGAGTCCGAGACGTAGAGCTAATGAAACACCGCAGAATATCTTCGCAGTTTAGAGAGACTAAGAACCTTTGCTATTCATTGAACTTACCGGATGATCGGTTGCCCGGGATGGCGATAGCGTGCATGCACCGAATGTCGAGAGAAGTCGTTCGGCATGGAATTTGATGACCTTGGTCAACTTTCACAAATGGGCCGGCTGCTATGAGTAATCAAGCTTAGGGGTTCAAAAGAGATAACCGCTTCCAAAAGGGAAATGTTGCCGCTGAAATGTATCAAAGTTTTCTCGAAGAAGCGGCCGAGTATGATGATGATGACGAGATAGCCGCAAATTTAACCGACTTGGGCAAAGGAGCCTACTCAAGTTAGCCAAGATTGGTTGAGGCAACAAAAGGAACTTATGACTTTGATGTCTCCAAGTCCGATAAGCTCTTTGATCCGTTAGTAAGGGAAGGACGCATTAAACCGCCGATGGACATCCTATGCCGCGTCCCCGAAGGAGTGAAAGACAAGAAGTATTGTGGTTATCATAACACTAATTCTCATTCCATTAATGATTGCCGAGTGTTCGTGAGTGCGGATTCAAAAGGCTATCCAGAGGGACATCCGAAGTTCGATGGCAAGATGAAGATTGATGGTCAACATTTTCCTCGAGAATATGATTTCGTTCTCTGTGAATATGGTTTTACAAGGATGATTCTAAAGGTAAAGGCAAGATGAAGGTGTTAACCTCGACAGAGCAAAGAAGAATGGCACTGGCCGACCCTCGATCAAGAAATCACAAGTGAAGAGTCGAAACAAAAAGTTCGGTTCAAAAATAGCCGAACCGAAAGAGGGGAAAAGTTCCAAGCCTAGGGTAACATCGCGTATTTTGCTTGAATAAATGGCAAAGGCAAAGCAAGAACGGGAATACTATGAAGAACAAAGGTTTATAGAGGAACGCCGGAGATACGAAGAAGAGGTATACCGTAGAGAGCAAGAAGAGCATGTGAGAGAGATGGAGCAGCCTCATTGGGGGTGTTCATTCTTTAAACATTGCCGAACGAAGGCTTGAAGTTGCTCGCTAGAAACAATTGCCCCGAATGCAAGTGATCGGTATTTCGGTACAGGCGATCTCGAGTCAACCACCGACCGGTCCATGAAAGACTTGGAATGCGCTTTCCTAAGGACGATCGGCGCCTAAAAATAGACAGCTTTGAAAATCAGCCAAGGAAGAGGTTTGCGATCAACGTTGGACTCATTATAAAGGATACAACGGAGGAGAAGGTCCCCATGAATATATATGGCAAAAAGGACAAGGTGCCCTCCAGGACTAAGAAAGAGTCGAAGAGGAGAGTTCAACGCTTAAGGAACAAAGAACTGGGCAAGCGTCTGCCGAGGAGAAACCGATATGGCGCCCTAAGAAGAAAAAACCCGATGAGCATGGACCCTCGGGTGATGCATATATGGCTTTCTTCCTCCCATCGAGTTTATAGCTCCTAAAAACCAAGACGTCCAAGAAGAAGTATACTCTGATTTTGATGAGAGTGAGTTTCAAGATTTGATGGCTCAGCTGGTATTGACACAACAGGCAACTTTCGACAAACCGGCCAAATATCGTCACTTGAAGCCACTTTATCTGAAAGGATACGTTAATGGCAAGCCTCTGACTAAAATGTTTGTTGATGGAGGGGCTGCTATCAATATCATGCCATATACTACTTTCTGGAAGCTTGGAATGACAAGTGAAGACTTGTTAAAAACCGACATGGTTCTCAAAGACTTCGCTGGCAATCCTTCTGATACTCGAGGAGCTGTACATGTTGAGTTGATGGTTGGATCAAAGACTTTGATCGCTACTTTCTTTGTCATTGATGGCAAGGGGGCATATAGTTTGCTTTTGGGAAGAGATGGATCCATGCCAATTGTTGCATCCCTTCAACTATGCACCAAATTCTTATTCAATGGGTTGTAGATGACATTGAGGTTGTCCACGCCGATGATTCCGTAAGTGTTGCTTTAGCTGCAGAGCCCGCTTATTGGGAATATGATGGCATTGATTGTTTTTCCCAAGCAAAGTGTGGGGAGAAGGTCCTGTGAATGTCTTCAACAGGGGATCAACAAATGATCCAAGCGATCGGCTCTCACAATAATTTTTAATGGGTAACCCAATCGATGGCAACAAAGGAAAGTTGGGGCATGGTTTTATGTCGGCCGATAAGTTAGAAGAAATAGATGTTGGTGATGGTACTAAGCCAAGGCCGATGTACATTAGTGCAAGTTTGAATCCGAGTATAAATCACGCTTGATAACCCTTTTAAAGGAATTCAAAGATTGTTTTGCCTGGGATTATACTGAGAGATGCCCGGATTGGATCGCTCTATTGTTGAACATCGGTTACCTATTAAGTCCGGTTATCGTCCCTTACAAACAACCTCCACGAAGGATCTATAAAGAGGAGGTATTGGCCGATGTTAAGGAAGAGATCGAAAGATTGTTGGAAGCAAATTTCATTCGGTCATGCAGGTATGCAGAATGGATTTCAAATATAGTTCCTGTATACAAGAAGAATGGAAAGATGAGGGTATGTATAGACTTTAGAAATCTTAATAAAGCTACTCCGATGGATTGGTAGCCAATGCCGGTTGCTGATTTGTTAGTAGACGCAGCGGCCAGATATAAAATCATCAGCTTCATGGATGGAAATGCCAGTTATAACCAGATTTTCATGGCAATAGAAGATATCTCAAAGACAGCCTTCAGGTGCCCTAGGCATATTGGTTTATTTGAATGGATTGTCATGACATTTGGGTTAAAGAATGTCGGTGCAACCTATCAGCGAGCTATGAATTATATCTTTCATGAGTTGATTGGCAAAGTTGTAGAGATTTATATTGATGACGTGGTGGTCAAGTCTAGAAACCATGAAGGGCATTTAGCCGATTTGAGGAAGACTCGAGTGCACTAGAAGACATGGTTTGAAAATGAATCCAAATAAATGTGCTTCCGGAGTCTCGGCTAGTGAGTTTTTGGGATTTCTTGTCCATAAAGGAGGGATTGAAGTTGGAAAAAAGAGCATGGAGGCAATAGACAAGGTTGTCCCTCCAACTAATCTTACGGAGTTACAATCATCGCTTGGCAAGATTAATTTTATGAGAAGATTTATATCCAATCTATCGAGAAAAGGGTCTTGCCTTTTTCTCCACTTTTGAAGCTCAAGAAAGATCAAGAATTCATATGGGGTGACGTACAACAAAAGGCTTTTGATGAAATCAAAGAATACATGAAGGCGCCACCAATGCTGGTACCTCCACAACTCGACAAGCCTTTCAAGTTGTGCGTGGCGGCCGATAGTCTAACAATAGGATCGGCCCTCATACAAGAGTTTGAAGGAAAGGAGAGAGTGATAGCTTATCTTAGCCGAAAACTCTTGGATCCGTAAACAAGGTATTCGCTCTGAGAGAAACTTTGTTTATGTGTGTATTACTCGTGTACCAAATTTCGGCACTATTTATTAAATGTCGAATGCGTGGTAGTTTCTAGTTTTGATGTAATAAAGCATATGCTATCGATGCCAATTTTGAATGGGAGGATTGGCAAGTGGATTTTTGCTTTATCAGAGTTTGATTTAAGATATGAATCGGCAAAAGCGATAAAGGGTCAAATTATTGCTGATTTTATTACACAACATCGTGATCCTTCTATTGAGATGATAAGCATTGTGCCCCAGGTTTTATTCTTCGATGGTTCATCCCAGTAGCAAAGGTGGTGGAGCTGGTATTCTCTTAATTTCTCCACAGGGAGTAACTTTTGAGTATGCTATTCCCATTGAATTTTATGTTACTAATAATCAAGCGGAGTATGAAGCATTGCTTAGAGGGCTTCGGCTTCTTATGGAGATAAAAGCTGTTCTTTGTTGAAATCTTTGGAGATTCTGAGTTAGTAATCAACCAATTGACCGGCCAATATGAATGTAAGAATGATGTGTTAAGAGAATATTATGAAGAATGTCGGAACTCTTGAAAAGCTTTCGAGAGTAGCAACCTTGCATCATATTCCTAGGGGGCACAATGAAGAAGCAAATAAGTTAGCTCAAGTCGCTTCGGATATCGTGAAAATCAAGAAGTTCTCACTACAAATAAAGATGCTTCGATGCTGATCAAGTGGTTGATGATTGGAGGTGTGAGATCGCCGGTTATCCGAAGGATCCGTCACGTAAAAGCTTCCCCCGAAAGCTCGGGTATAAAGCCCTCAAGTTCGTGCTTCTTGATGATCAATTATATTATAAATCTATAGATGGTGTTACTTAAATGCTTGAGTCAAGAAGAGGCCGGAAAAGGTGATGTATGAAGTGCACGAAGGACTATGTGGTGCACATCAATCGCCTTTACCGAATGAAGTGGATAATTCGGAGAACTGGTTATTTTTTGCCAACCATGCCGGAAGATTGCTTTGAATATTATAAGGGATGTCATGATTGTCAAAAATTCGACAATATTCGAGAAGGCTCCAACATCCGCTATGAACCCAATAATCAAACCTTGGCCATTTCGAGGATGGGGTATAGATTTAATTGGTCAAATTCATCCCCTTCGAGCAAAGGACATAAGTTTGTGCTCTTGGCCACGGATTATTTTATCAAGTGGGTTGAAGCTATTCCATTGAAGAAGGTCACGTCAGAGGATCAACTGAGAAAATATTACTTATATGGCCAGTAGCTTCCTGAATTCCTGCATCTTCAACAGAGGACCGAGGAGAAATTTCAATGGTTGTTGAAGCATTGGCCGACCTTGAAAGTTTGACCTATGGTCAGCAGGCGTGGAGAAATAAGCACAAAATTATTGCTTAAATGAGATTCAACAAAGGCTGACAAGGTATACCTTAGGAGACAGTTTGGCTTTCTTGGATCTGGTCCTCCTGGGCACAGCAACATCCTTGCTTGATTCAGCGGTGGCTTTCCTTTTGCTTTCTCCTCTTGAAGGTGCTGTGCCCAAAACCATTGGAGTTTTCATAAAGGCTGCCAAAGTGGGGGCATTAAACCCCAAAGCAGGAATAGGTCCAGCCTGGTAGTACTGAGCCACTTGAGTAGGAAGAATAAGCTCAATATCCTGTGAATGAAATCAGGAATGAATCCAATGGCTAGAGAAATTGTGGGTACAAGAGAATCACCTCACTATCGAGTCAAACCGAGCTTGCGTGTCTTGACATAGAGGATGCTTACGGGTATGTTAAAAATGTGAGCACGCCACTCTTGCCACCAAGAGACAAACAAGGGATGGGCAACATCTATCAGGCCAAGAGGGGAAGGTTCATATACAGGCAGGTCCCATCCAAGTTCAAAAACTTTCTTGGCCTCCATGTCATCTCCTATTTTCTCTCTCTCGGGCCTTATAGTTTTTAAGAAGAATAGACTTGGGGGCAACCGCCCACACCCTAATTGCCCGGCCACCATGTTTGGGTTGTAGAATTCATAGGTGGGGTGCAAGAACCTCCCACGGTGAAATTCTCGGCGAGAACACAAGGCTTGATGAAAGAATTGAAGATCTCTGGGATGGTTTGTCCGAACAACCGGTCTCATAGCTAAACTTGCGGGGCGTAGTCGGGGTTTTCATTCTCTCTCTCGTAGGGAAGCCGGATCATATTGTCAAAGCCTTTAAAGAACAGCTTGAATAGATGGCCAATGTCTATATCAATTATAATGGTGGATGCTTTGCCTCTCCATATGTCCGCAAGCTTTCTCTTTTCTTGCATCATCTTCAGCATAATTAACGAAGGGAAGCCCAAATCATGAAGGTCCATAGAGACTATCTGGTGCATGTACAAGCTGCAGCCACATCCGAACCAACCACCGGGGGCCATTTACACGTTGAATTTCTCCATGCCGGGCGCATTCCGGGCGTGGTTTGATGCATCATATGGTAAACAAAGCACCCAAAAGGTACTTGCCTAAGGGGATCAAGGTGCTGCAGCGGTTCTTCACCCATTACCATGTGATTCGGGGTTGGCTCATTAGATTTGCCACAAAAGATGAATCTCACATGACCACATATTCATGAAAGCTTTATATTCTTTGTCGACCCACGGCACCGGTTGACATGTAAGTTTGGATGTATTTTGCCCATCCAACTCCCCGACTTGACTGCCTTTCCTTTGCTATTGCTTTTGTACTTTGAAGGGTACACCGTGTTTATCACGTTTAGGCCGATCATCATGAAGATATCTGCTAGAGTGAGAGACATTGGGCCATGACCGAAGATAAAAGTATTGGCCGCATCGGACCGAAAATGGGTAGTCTATCAAGAGAGAGTCGTTCCTAGGGGTCTCGACAAGGATAGCTCAAAGCAATGCCGAATATCTTGAGTTTCCCCCTGGATTTCGCCGCTTTTGTTCGAAATTCTCCTGTACCAATCTCTCCATCCAGCAATTGGGGGAAACGGCCAAGTCCTGAAGGTATTCAGCCACTGATTCGGCGGGGTAACTCCAGATTTGAAAGGGATCCTCGAGTTTCCTTCTCGACAAACTCAATCGGGTTGGCATCTCCCATCGGGGTTCGCCGCATAGGGAATCAAGATCTCATCCTTGTATTCCTTCAAAGAACAATGCAATCGAAGAAAGCAAATCAAAAGGGGGCGAGAATCGGTAAAGAAATTGCCGAATATGTGAGAGAAACGAGAGATTACCTCGAACTCCATCCCGGGTCGCCATTGGAGATCTAAAGTGGGATTCGAACTTGGATCGAGGAATTCAGCCGAGTGGCGGCGCGAGTTTGAACAGTGTTGACCTAAATGAGAAAAAGAGTTTGTGATCAATTTCGTAATAAAATCACTTTTATCCCGAAATTGAGGGGGCATGTGTTAACACCGGATTTTGGTAAAGGCCGAGAATATGACAGAGGGCCATTACATGGCGGGCTCGCGAGAAGCAAGTGTTCGTGAGCATTCGGCAAGCCTTCATTCAGCCGACTGGGCAATTCGGCAAGTGTCCCTGCTGGGCCGGCCGACTCAGGCGATTCGGTAAGCACTCATGCGGTCGGCTATCCTTGAAGGCGGTTGCTCCATTCGGGAAGTAAAAGGTGGCAAGTGAGAAGCCGAATAGAAAGCGAGAAACGTAACGATCAAGGACTCCGAGGAAGACCATAGCTAAAGGATCGCCATGTTTTTTGAGTTACCTTTAATACATTGTGTAATCGTAATCTCGTAGGATTCATGTTATGTCCAGGGTATAAATATAAACCCTTGACCATTGTAAAGGGAATTCACAATCAAATCAATACAACCGGCCCCGTGCTAAGTTTTCGAGTCCTTTGTCGTATCGTCGAAGTTCTTCGAGAGGAGCCATCGATCCGTCGACCTCCGTAGTACCAGGCAACCTTGCTATCATGTCTAGTATCATGCGGTGGATTTAGATATTGATGCAAGTAGTCTTGTTTGTCTCGACCGGATGGCCGTCGGGCAGCATCCGCTTGACGATCAAGAAGTCTTTGCTTATGCTTTGTTTATCTTGACTAGATGGCCGCGGCAAAAAGGCCCGCTTGATAGCTTAGCGAAGCAAGATAGTTATCGGCTCTATTAGACTTGGCAAAATCTAATAGATTCATTAAGTTATCACATGTTGCATGCGTTTAATGTTTTTACATATTTGTAACACTCTTTTGCCCAATCTAGATTGGTTGGTTTCGGCTCTTTACTTTTATAGGTCTATTTACCTTCTAACGTTCTTACTCTTTTATTACTATGATAAATAGATCTCATGCTTATGTAGCCGAATTAGATCAATCTAGATTGTTACATGTTGTGGGTTCTTGCACGTTAGAAACGTTTAGACTTTGATAGGACTAGGTATTGTGCGGCAGATACAAATTCTTGATTGGTTTACTCGTGATGGCTTGTATGTTCCTTCTTCATGGACCCCCTCGGCTGAATTGCCGAGTTTGGTTATGCTTTAACTTGTAGTCAATTTTCACTTGTTCGAACATGTCTTCTCATGCATGCGCTGCTCGGGCAATTAATGCTTTTACGCTGCTTTTGTCTTCATATTAGCCGAATGAATCATATGCATGATTGGCGGATGCCTTCTATAGCTGTATATATCGCCGTAAGTGGCTTCGGGGCCGTATATACGAACTGCTGCGGTCTTATCCGCACGTTCCGATTTTGTATTTAATAATCTTTTTGTCCCTTTGTCGGTTTTCAGACAAATCCGACCGCACGCTTCCGGATCTCCAAACCGTCCGGGCACCCGATTGAAGCCACGCTTTCCGGCTTGCTGTGTGTGAGGCACGGTACGTCACGTTTCGTGTCAACAAATACTAAGTCAGAAAGAATGCATAAGCTCTTTTCTTTAACTGGCTTGTTTGAAGATAAACGAAGGGCTCAAGAACTGAAGCCTAGCACCAAGCAACACAGCTGAAGCCAAAATCATGAAACCCAACCAACATGGAGATAATGGGCTAAAGCTGCTAAAATAACACAAACGAAAAGAACATGTACAAAAATAGTTTTGATTGGATTGCATAAAGATGTGGAAAAGAACATGTAGAAGAATAGTCATTAATGGACAGCCGCATAAGCTAGATGCGAAGGCAACATTTTGTTTCTTCTAATCTCATCTATTAAAAAGCCCCCGTGCTAGGAAAGCCAAACGATACGAAGGCAGAGCAGGAATATAGTCAGCTCGATCGCCGTCGGATTCGTTAGCTGGCAGGCAGCAGTAGAACTGCAGCTTACGCAGTTGCGCTGCCTCTCCTTTTTCCACGAACTCGTCCTTCCGAGAAGCTTCGTACTGCCCGCTATATGCATGCTGCGAAAGCACGACAATAATGGGATGGAGACGGGGGATCTTCAACGGACGCGGACACGGTTCGTCTCCTTTGTTTTCCAGTTGGGAGGTTTGCATTGAAAAATGGCGGATGGTGACGACGATGCACGGTGCATGCCGCATGCTCCGGTGGTGGACGCAAGGGCGCGTCAGAACCCTCGATGGTAAGCAACGGTGCGGACTTGGGAGTTGGACTTGGACGGGGTCGCTGCCTCCTGGCAGGCCAACCTGAATGTTGAATGCTCCGTGTTCGTGAGACAGCAGGCCACTTACATGGGAGAGGCCGGATCGATGTTTGTTGACATATTCCTCTGGTCCTCTTCCTTGGCGAGAGTGTGGATAACAATATATAGTTTGGCCCAAAGTCCACTACTAGAACGGAAGGTCGTTTGAGCGGGACTGTCTCCTACACCTCGATGTGTTTTTGTACTTGTACGTTGCTCCGCCCTGCGTACTTCCCTCCGTCCCCTAAATAATCTGCCGCTTTCGCTTTAAGAAAGAAATATCGGTAATTTTAATAAATAATAAATATCATCGATTAGTATCATAATTAGTATCATTAGAAAGATCTTTGGATCTAGTTTTTTAACAAAATTATTTGGAGATATAAATATTGCACATATTTTCTACAAATCAAGTTAAACTTGTGGCACGCATCCCACCTGGCGACAATTATTTAGGGACGGAGGGAGTATGCACGTCTTGAAAACATGAAATTGTCTCCAACGACCAAAAATGATAGCACGAGACATGATATCCAAAGAAACTAGAAATGATCCTAAAATTGGAATGAAATTAAGCCGAAAACCAGAAGCAAACAAAGTTAGTGCCAAATAAAGTCAGATATATATGTTCATCGGCATCAATCAAAAGGGGAAAAACAAAAAGTGCATGCACACGCATCAGACATCACTAGAGTCAAGATTGAAGAGCACAATGAAAAGGAGGCCGCCTTTTAAGTTTTTTTTTTTTAAAAAAGCAGGCCGCCTTTTCTCGTATTCAGAATGGCAAAAGAAAAAAAAAAAGGTACTGTAGGTCCGAGGGAGGAGATGGACCGAGCCCATCGGCGTCGGATTGGCCGCCAGAACGGC